>CAUYRT010035091.1:0-60855 GCA_963574885.1 Lepilemur ruficaudatus
GCTACTCGGGAGGCTGAGGCACAAGGATCGCTTGAGCCCAGGAGTTTGAGTTTGCTGTGAGCTAGGCTGATGCCACGGCACTCTAGCCTGGGCAACAAAGTGAGTGAGACTCTGTCTCAAAAAAAAAAAAAAAAAAATATATATATATATATATATAACAATATAAAACATGTTTCTAAAATTTTCATTTTTAATATTAACCAGTTTTTCCACTGGTTAATATTTGGAAATACAATTGCTGTTACTGGATCAGTTCCTCCAGGACTGAGGCTTTACCTTAACTACCTTTCATGTACCCACAATACTGAGAACAATGGCTTAGACATATTAAGCACTTGGTAAACATCTGTTGAATTTAATGAATTTATGTTTGAGAATTATTTTAGCTTAAAGTCTCAATTTAACCAGTGAAGCATTAAAGTTTTAATCCCCAGAAAACTAGGGATGCCATATATTCTTTATAAGCTTTTAAGATCTTGAAGTGGCTTTTTGGACAAGTGATGAAATAATGAAATCACCAGCAGCCTTTCATTTACAGGTGAGAGAACCAAGGCATAGATATTAAGTAACTTGCCATGTGTGGTGATAGTGATAGTTTTGAGCAGAGAAATCTGAATAGAAAGGGAAAAAGTGACAAGCTATGATCAGAATTTCACAATTGGCTGTTTGCTGTAGATTACCAAGGACCCCAGGGATGAAGTTTAAAATCAGAGAAGCTATTCTACGTGGAAAGCTATTCTCAGTGGGCAAAAATAGGGTGTGGATGGGGGTAAAATCCATTTTCCTTTTTTCTACTTATGAAATAGGGATGAGTTATTTCTGCATGTCTGAATTCTTCTGCATATATACTTTGACCAATAAATCCCTGGAAAAAAAGAATATCTTTCTGGAAATTGGCAGAATTACCCTTTTGCAAATAGCATGTTAAAGTGGTTCTGGCTACTGGAATCAGTCTTCCAAGCCAATATCTAGTTTTCCTACTTACTAATAGTTTTGTCCTGAGTCTTCAATCCTCTGAATGCCTCCTATCCTCTTCAATGTACTGAGATTTATTTTATGGTCCAGAATATGGTTTATCTTGGTGTGTATTTTCCATGCACTTGAAAAGAATATGCATTCTATAGTTTCGTGTATAATATTCTAAAAATATAAAATCAAGTTGTTTGAAAGTGTTGTTCAAATATTTTTCTTTTTATCCTGATTCCTGTCTGATTATTTTATCAATTACTGAAAGAAAGATGTTGAAATCTCCAAATGTAATTGTGGATTTGTTCATTTCTCCTTCCACTTTGTCAGTTTTCCTTTCTGGTATTTTAAAACCTAGTTTTTAGGTGAATATACATGTAGATTATTATGTCTTCTTGATGAATGAATCCCTTTATTCTTATGAAATATCATTTTTTATTTCTGATAATATACCTTTTTCTAAAGTCTACTTTGTCTGATGTTACTATAGCCACTGAAGCTTCCTTATGGTTGGTATTTTGATGGTATATATTTTTCCATACTTTTACTATAATATATCTGTGTCTTTATATTTAAAGTAGATTTCCTGTAGACAGCATATAGTTGGGTTTTACATTTTTATCCAGTCTGACAACCTCCTACTTTTACAAATTGGAGTGTGTAGAACATTTATATTTACTGTAATTATCAACAAGATTGATTTTAATTTTATTACATTGCTATTTTTTTTTCATTTTCACATCTACTTTTTTCCTTCATATTTTGGATTAGTATATTATTTTCAGTATTGCAAATTTATTTTCTCTATAGCTTATTAGTGATACCTCTTTCATTTTGGGGGTTTGTTATAGAATTTATAATAATTTACATCTTTAATTTATCTCAATCTACCTTCAAATACTGTTACACCAGTTTACATATAATGTATAAGACTCTTACAAAATATTTTTAATATTCTCTGTTCTCTCCTTGTTGTTTTGGTTCTTATACCTTTTACTTCTATATCTACTATAAATTTCCCAATATATTGATGTAATTTTTTTGCTTTAAACAATTAAATTAAAGAGAAAAATTTTTAAATGAGAACTAGTTTTTCCTCATATTTACTATATCTGATGTTCATTATTTCTTTTTGTAGATTTGAGGTTTGATCTGATATTATTTTCTTCAATTAGAAGATTTTTCTTAACATTCCTTATAGAGCACTGAATTCTCTTGGCTTTTTCTGTCTTCTCAGGTGCTTCAAATACATGTATGTTGCACAACTCAATATTATTCCATAGGTAACTGAGGTTCTACACACTTCTGCAACTTGTTTTCCATCTGTGTTTTAATTTGATTCATTTCTACTGCTAATTTCTTTAAGTTTGCTACTCTTTTATTTTGTATTTTCTAATTTCCTGACATATCCTTCCAGTGAAATTTTCATTTCAGATATTGTATTTTTCAACTCTAGAAGTATCATTTGACTCTTTCTTATACCTTCCGTTTGTTTTCTCACCGTTTTCTATTTACTTTAGTGCTTGAACATATTTATAATGGCTGTTTTAAAAATCTTTGTCTTCTTCTGAATCTGTTTTTTAAACTGCTCTTTCTTTTATTTATGGATCATATTTTCCTCCTTCTTGGCATGTCCAGTAATTTGTTATTAGATACCAGACATTTTAAAGGTTATCTTGTTGAATGCCTAGATTTTATTGTCATCCTTTCAAGACAGTTGAAGTTTGATTTGGAAGGCATTTGAGGGGCTTAAAGAGTTGTCTGATTCTTTCAAGTCTTGTTTTTAAGTTTTGTTAGGGTCTAAGGTAGCCTTAACTCTAGGGCTAATTTAATCCTACCATAAAGGTGTGACCCTCCTGGGATTTCAACTGAATGACCCATGTTTCTCTATACTCTGCCTGGTCAGTACACAAAGGTCTCCCAGGACTTGGTGAACTGTGGAAATTGTTCTCTTTATAGCTTCTCCGAAATTGTTCTTTGCTTTGTCTCATGAAAATTTGCCTAAGTATGTACTATACAATATTCAGAAAAGACTCAAGGTTACCTGAATGCAGACTTTTGAAGCTATTTCTTTGTGAAGCTCCCTCCTGTTCTGCAAATACCAGTTATTTTCACCTTCTCAAATTTCAATATCTGTCTCTTTAACTCAGCTAGACTGCCATGCTTAGCTTGGTTCTGCTTCTCTCCTCAGGATCCTTCAGGAAGTGCCTCCAGGAAAAGAAAAATCCTGGGTAATGGGCAATAGTGGGGCTTGTTTCATGTGTTCCCCTTATTTTAGGGATTATAATCCTATGCTGCCACCTGTTGTTGAATGCCTGAGTTTTATTTTTTTAGATATATAGTTTTATATATATATTTCACACATATATTTCACACATATGTTGCACATATATATATGTTTCATTCATATGTATATATCTCCCCCCCACCACCGATTTTTAGCTGTTTATGGCAGGAGGGCAATTTTAGTACCAGATAGTCTGTCACGAATGGAAGCAGAAGTCCCTGTTTTAATTTTTAAGGTTTTTAATGTGTTATATTTGTCTCTTCAGCTATTTATTTAAACACTTGTTTATTCTGTGGACTAGGTATTTCGAGACTGAATCAAGTCAAGTGCAACAGAATAATAAATGCCTAAAATAAAATTTAGGGCATATCCAATTCATTAAATGTGTTTCTAATACAGAGACAGAGAGAGAGAGAGAGAGAGAGATCACTAGAGCTTCATAATTATTTGTTCATATCGAGGGGGTGGAATAGACAGATAGTAAGAGGTGGTGAATGATAATAACTTTTAAGGTACGGACTACTTGTAAGCAGTGCACCCATTTCAAAAATTATCCCTGCAATGTTCAATCTTATTGTAGGCATAGTTTGAACATAATATTTTGTATGATGCCTATACTACTTGGATCGTTAGTATTAGTTCTCTAGGAAATTTGCCATTTTTACAGAACTCTAGAACAAAACCATTGATTATTATTCTAAATGAATGTAGGTAATTACATATACTTTTGACATTTCTACCTTATTTCTGACAGTTACAAATTTTCCCCCTCTGGAATGTGAGGGTTTGGAGTGGCAGGTGCCTGACATGCCCCCTCATATGACATTTAGGCTCCCTTTTCTTTTCCTCCCACTTTTTCTTCTTTTCCTTTGTGATTTTGTGTATTCTTCCATGTCCCAGTCTTTGTTACTCAAGAAGCAGTAGATAATGAGGAAACAGTGGTTGGGATAGGTTTAGAAGGGGAAAGTGTTTTGCTTCATTATTTCCTCCTTCGTATGGCTTGGTCACCTCCGAATTATGACCCGTATAAATCTAGCATAAAGCTAAATTCAGGCTCTTTTGAGCCTAGCTTCATGAAACTGGAGCTTGTATATTGAAATTTGAAAAAGAAAAACTCTTGGGTCAGGTTGACACAATCACCAATGTCTTCCAGTTTTTATTATAATGTTCCTTCTTTGATGCCTACTCTAATGAAATAAGAATGCTGAATTACTGCAAATTGATTTCTGTTTCAGCTGAGAGCTTATATAAGGGCAGGATGGAGCAAAGAGACAATATATGTTTGCTTAAGTATACACAATGTGTATCTATTGGATTATAGAAAAGATATTAAATTTAACTTTTTTGTTTGATGGCCCTTTTCCCTTCTGCTAATTTTTCTAAAGGAAACATCTGTAAAGTTGACTTTCAGCATTACAGAAAATAGATCCCTTTCACAAAAATATATTTTAAAAATATTGTTCTCAATGTCAAAGATCATAATAATAACTTTTTTTTTCTTGGTCACTGATATTTTAAGAATCTGATGAGTTCTCTCAACATTAAAAAAATTATACACATGTACACTTATGATATTTTACTTTCAATCCAAGGCATCTTTAAAGACCATTTCTACACCTCATGTTAAGGCAATATTTTGGATTAAGATGGAAGAAAAATGTATATTTTGCTTGAGGTATGAACTGACATATGTTGAGTATTTACTTTTTAATGTAAATTATTTCATTTAACCCTTTTGAGGTGGGTTGTGTTTTCCAAATATGGCAGCAGTAATATTTTTAGTCCTGCATGCTCTTCTGGAACCTTACTACATTACCACTACCCCACTTGTGGGATCTGTTTCTCTGCTACTTGAACTTATGGGGCCCGTGTAACTGTCTCAAAGAAAAGAATATATCAGAAGTGGCATACATGGCTTTTGAGGCTAAGTCATGAAAGGCAGTGCATCTTCCTGGCTCACTATTTCTCTCAAAATGTTCACTCTTGGAACCCAGCCACCATGTTGTTTGGAAGCCCAGAACACATAGAAATATTACATGTAGGCATTCCAGCCAACAGCCCCAGTAAAGATCTCAGCCAAAATCCAGTATCGACCTTTAGACATGAGAGTAAACAAGCATTCAGACGATTTCAGGCCCCCAGCCTACAAGTTATCCATAGATGTCGTCTACCAACTGAGGTCTTAAACATCATGGAGCAGAGACACAATGTAAATTCAGTCCTCAGCTTTTGAGCTGCCTCTGCTAAGACTGAGGTGAGTAGACATGAGCAATCCCCACAGAATCCCTCTCACATTGCAGACTCCTGAGGAAAATAAATGCCATTCTTTCAAGCCATTTAGTTTCAGGGTGGTTTTATAGGCAGCAGTAGATAGCTGGAACATATTTTGGTTGCAAGAAGTGAAGTGTAGCCAAAACTAAACCCAACATTTATGACAATGGTGTCAGGATCAGAGGCAGGTGGAAATGGGAAGTGTCTTTAGGAGAGTGATAGTGAAAGCCTAAAGGAGTTCAAGGAAACTATTGAAGGAAGACTCATGGCCCTTGAAAAGGCTGTTGGTGAGGACTGGAAGGAAAGAGCGGAAAATATTATTGGAAGGTGGAGAAAAGGAACTCTTTTTAGGAAGTAGCAGAAAGCTTAGCAACAATGTCTCCTGCAGTAAGGTGGAAAATAGGAAATATACCTATTTCCTAGCTAAGGAGTTTTGCAGAAAGAGGGTTGAAAGTGCTTTGCCTTCTGTCTGCTTCTAGCTGCCTGTAGTAAAATGCAAGGAAGAGAGATGAGCTAAAGAAAGCACTGTTAAATATAAAGTCTCCAGGACTTGCTGGGTTGGAAAAGAAAACTGTTTCTCATTCCCAGCCTCTCCAGATGGCAAATGATGCTAAAATTAAGATGTGGCTTCTGAGCAGAGATCAAATCCAGGGTGCTGTCAGGAAAACATGGTCTAAAGATAAAACCTTTTGTTAAGGCTTCATAAAGTTTTGAGATAGTGCCTTATAGACAATTTTAAACAGACAAAGGGCCCTCTAAAGATACTAAGGGGTGCCTCATAGATTCCTTCCATAAAACAATAGGGTTTCTAAGAATACTAAGGGAGATATTCTTAAAGAGAGTCCAAATTAGAAAAAGGCTTATCTTTGTGAGACTTGGGCATGTGGCTTTTGTCTAATGGAGTGGATTATAAATTGATTCATAAGCAACCCACAAAGTGTTTAAAGGAATTTTATCACCTTGTACTGAAAGACATAGAGACAACAGAAAACAAAAGAGGCCTTTCAATGCCCAAATTTCTATGAGCAGGATACTCAGCTGCAAAGATGACCTACACTTTATGGAATAGGAAAGGTAAGTCAGTAAGTTGAATGAACCCAAAAGGCAAAGAAAGAGCTATGGAGAATTCTTAGGTAGTAGGACTGATCCCTAATCAAGGAACTATATCAAGTACCTAGCTGTATTTCAGAATTGTTATTGACCAGTAACTGCCATGTTTCATCTGCTTTCCCCTTTTGGAATGTGTGTACACTTAATGTTTACCTCTATCCATCACATCATTGTATGTCAATGGGGTATGGAGTAGGTGAGTTATCTCTTTAGTTCACAGATCTCCAGATCAAGAGGAATGGCACTCAAAGTGCTAAACCTAAGGAACCACACTCAAGGAATTTCATCTGATTTAGGTAATAATATCCTGGACCTCTGTCAGAGCCTGATGAGCTTAGGAGAGGCATCTTTGGGAGAAGGTTGAACATATTTTGCATGTGGAAGAGATATGAATTGTTGTGGCCTGAAAGTAGATTGTGGTGGATTTCAGTTTCTAGTAAGAACCTCCACAATATTTTTTTGTCCCAAATGCTATTCCAGAACCTTGCCACTTCCCTTTAATGGAATATATGTCCCGCCCCCTGAAACCTGAATAGGTCTTTGTGACTGTCTCAAAGAACAGAAGGCTTCAAAAGTGATGCTGTGTGACTCCTGAGGCTAGATCATAAAGAGAAATAGAGTTTCCCCCTAACTGCTCTTTCTCTTGGAATGCTTGCCTTTGGAATCCAGGCCCCATGTTGTGAGGAAGTCCAAGCTACAGAGAGAGGCCACTTGTAGATGTTCTGGCTGACGGCACCAGCTGAGATCTCAAACAACAGCTGGAATCAATTGCCTGACTTGTAACTGAGCCTTCAGATCCAGTTGCTTCCAGCCTTCAAGCTGCCCCAGACACTGAGTGGAGCAGAGATGAGCTATCCCTAACAGATCTTGATCACATTACAAAATTATGAGCAAAATAAATACTATTTTTTAAGCCGCTGAATTATGAGGTGGTTTTTTATGTAGCCATAAATAACTCACCGAGAATACTGTAAGTGTGTTCATCTGGTTCCCAAATGAGGAAATATACTGACAGCCACAAAGCATGTAAGGGGCAGAGCTGAACTGCGAAGTCAGTGTGTCTGAATCCAAAGTTTGAGTTCTTTCTACTCTTTGCCACACTCCTATAAGAGGGCATAGGTTGACCAGAAGACATTGAGTTGAACTAGAAAGTCCATCTGGCTCTCACCTGAGAAGACTGAGCCCTGTATAACAAAGATGGAATTTGTAGCCTGAGAAATGTAGAGGTCTTCCTTGAAAACAAGGCATGTTTTGTGTTCCAAAAAATGTTATGATCAAATTTTGCCCATATATTTATAAGCCTTCGTGGGACCTTGAGCAAGCTACATAATTTCTCTGTAAGTTTTCTCCACAAAATGAGGTGAAACGAAGATATAATATCTTTCAAGATTGTTGTAAGGATTATAATTTGTGTATAGAAATAAGGGAAACTATTACTCTGTCTAAATGTCTTACAGTAGTCATCTGAAAGGCATGCTGGAATATGCGTGGCACACACTCATTGCTCTCTGACCTCTGAAACAATGTCAATACTGAGCTTGGCCATTGCCCTTTGCCCTTTTCAAATCCTGCTGCCTTCTGCCATGTCTTCCCCTGCCTTCAGATACCCACTGCCACAGAGCCTCTGGCTATCAGCTGCTTCCTCTACACCTCAAAAAAGCTCTGCACATCGCCTTTTTCAGCCACAAACTTTTCTGCCTAGAAATTTAACTAACCCTGATTATTTGTTTAATGACATTCAGGTGCAAATGAGGCGTAACCCTATGAGACCTTTACACTTTAGAAGAACAGCTCATTAACGGCTTTGAATATCTAATTGATAGAATTAGTGGGAGAGACAATTTTGTTCCCAGAGTTCTTTGCCTACTCTCTCTCTCTCTCTCTCTCCTCCCACAATAAGCAAAAAATATTCCTGAAAGTTACTTTGTAACCTCTCTGTACCTGTTTTGGGAAATACTCTGTACCCTGACAGGACAGAGTAGTAATGAATTTTTTGCCTGTGGAGAGAACTGAGGTGGGCAGCAAAACGAAAATGAACTGTGTTTTAAGATAATGACAACATTTTTTCTACATCTCATCCTCCTCAAATGGTGGATGACATCGTTGGAGGAGAGGCTTCCATTTATTGGCCACCTTGACATGGCAAGGGCTTGATATAATTCTTATTTAATGCCATCATCTGACTATGTATTTACTTTCTGGATTAGCCAAATTTTATCTTTTTAAAAGCATATTCACTATTGGTGATTATTTGAATTCTATCCGAGAGGGAGGAGGGAAAGAAAAAGATAAGTATGTTGTTCCTTTGACTATGGCAGGGAGAGTTCGCTCCAGTTTGTTTGACACTGAAGTACAAAGCATTTCTCTACGCTGTGCTTTGGAGGATCATGAGGTAGAAATTGCATAGAATAAAGTATTTAACTGGAAGGTCTTTTGAACAGACATTTGATTCACTCTAAGAAATATGCATGGGAGATTTTCACAGCTCAGTATAATGAGGGAGATGAAGAAAGGGAACAGGATTAGGTAGAACTTGTGTTGTATCATGTATTTTTATACATTCAAATTGTCCCCAAAATACATGAAATAAAACTTAAAATGCATTATAATTTAATAAATATATAAGCATATTTTTTACTAAACCATATTGAACAACCCCCATCCAAACCTCTGGCCCATCTCCAGTCAATATAGAGTTGTCCAAGTCATTACATTTCCTCTGGATTTATTACATTGAATTTTCATTTTGTTTAGCTCCTCTGTCTTACAATAATTAAAGCTACAATTTATCATAGTAACCTTCCATTTTCTTTAGCCTCAGTCTGATTCCCTTTGACCCCTGATATAGTTTGGATATTTGTCTCCTTCAAATCTCATGTTGAAACTTCATCCCCAGTGTTGGCGGTGGGGCCCAGAGGGAGGTGTCTGGGTCATGGGGGTGGCTCTCTTATCAATGGTTTGGTGCCATCCTTATGGTAACAGGTGAGTTCTCACTCTTAGTTTGCATGAGAACTGCTTGTTTAAAAGAGTCTGGTACCTCCTTCCCCTCTCTTTTGCATCTTTTAGTGTCATGTGATCTGTGCATGCCCACTGCCCTTTCCCTTCTGCCATAAGGAGAACCTCACTGAAGCTCTTACCAGACGCAGATGCTGTCTCTGTGCTTCTTGTATAGCCTGCGGAACCATGAACCAAATAAACCTCTTATCTGTATAAATTACCCAACCGCAGGTATTTTTTATAGCAATGAAAACAGAGTAAGACAGCCACTAATCTCTCTTTCCCTAGGTCATGTCTCCATGGTGCTGCCAATACCTCTCTGATCTCAAAAAGTTTCCATGCCTGGCTGTGTATCAGAATTTTCTGGGCAGCTTTTGAAAATTACAGAGTCTAAGGTCCACCCAGAGTTACTGTACCATAATGCTTCTCACATCTGTCCCTTCCTTTTCATTCTTATTACCACCAGGCAAGTCTAGATCTTCATTTGCTGGGCTGCTGCAATTATCTATTAATCTGTGTCTCCACATAATCTCTCATCTCCCCAAGAATGTCTTTGTCAGATTAATGTTTCTAAAATCATAACATCACACATGTCTCAGTGTTCAATAACTGTAAATGTATCCTTACTGTCCTCAGGAATACAGTCAGTTACCCCTTAGTTTGGCATGTAAGACTTCTGCAATTTAGCCTCTACATACTTTTTGAATATACTTCAGTTCTTATCCGATTTGACTTCTTACCGGCACATAAGTCCAATGAACCCTCTCTCTTAGCCAGTTAGGACTGCTATAACAAAAGACCACAGACTGGGTAGCATGAACAATATACATTTATTTCCCATAGTTCTGGAGCCTGGGAAGTCCAAAATTAAGGTATCAAAAGATTCAGTATCTGATGAGGGCCCTTTCTGGTCGGCAGATAGCTACCTTCTTGATGTACCCTCACATGGCAGAGAGAGGAAGCTCTGGTGTCTCTTCCTCTTCTTATCATGGGGGCTCTACCCTCATGATCTCATCTACACTTAGTCACCTTTCAAAATCCTACTTCCTAATACCATCACATTTAGGGTTAAGGCTTTGACATATAAATTTGGGAGGGGCACAAACATTCAGTCCATCAGGCTTTCCTTCTGATTAATGTGCCTTCTCTCCATAATTTTTTTTAATATTATACATTCTTTTTTTTTTTTAAAAAAACTTTATGTTGAAATAATTTCAGACTTATAGAAAAGTTGCTAGTATAAAGAATTCCTAATTACCCTTCACTCAGATTCCCCATATGTTAACATTTTACCACATTTGCTATATCATTCTCTCTCTCTCCCCATATATATGTATGTATGTATATATGTATGTATATATATATTATATATATCAGACATTATGCTTCTTTACTTTCCCCCTACTTCAGTATGTATCTTCTAAATATAAGGACATGCTCCTAGATAACCACAATACAATGATCAAATAAGAAATTAACACTGATACAATATAATTTAATCCACAGAAAATGGAAAGGCAAGGCACCAAAAGGGAGAAAATACTGGCAAAATATACATCTGTAAATATATATATTGAATATAATAGTACTCTTATAATTCAATTATGAGGACATAAACGCCCTCCTCCCCATTGGGCCAAAGACTGCATCACCTCATAAAAGACTGACAAATTGTCTGTAAGCACACAAGAACATACTCACTAGTAGAAATGTAAGTTAAAACCACAATGAGATACTACTACACACTCTAAAATTATAAAGACAATATAACAACCCCAAATGTTGGCAAAATTATGAAGCAATGGGAACTATCATGCCTTGCTTACAGAATATAAAATCACTCGACCACTTTGAAAAACTGTTTTGCAGTTTCTTGCAAAGATAAATGTACATTTTCTTTATAATCCATCCATTCCATTCCTCTCTAATTATCCAAAAAATGAAAATATACGCCTACAAAAAGATTGTACAAGAATATTTATAACATCTTTATGTATAAAAGCCGGTAACTAGAAACCACCCAAATGTCCATGAGTAGGAGAACAGATAAATTGTAGTATACGCATATAATGGGATAGTACCATAAAAGGAGACGTACTACTGATAGAACTATATCATGAATCTGATAAACAGTATGTTGAGAGCAAAAATCAAGACGCAAAAGAATAAAACCTATATGGTTCAATTTGTAGAAGTTCAAAACAGGCTAAAGTACTTTGCAGTGACAGAAATCAGAATAGTGCTTGCCTTGGTAGAGAGTGTATGGATTGGAAAGGGGCATGAGAAAAGTTTGTGGTTTGATAGAAATGTTGTCTATCTTGATTGGAATGCGGCATTTCCAGGTATATACATTTGTTAAAGTTAATTGGCCCACAGGCACTTCACTGTATCAATTATACCTTAATAATAAATGTAAAACAAAAGTTGTGGGTGGGGTGCAGCCACACTACAGGGATAATGCAGGAATCCAGGTCTACCACCAGTGGAGCTGCTAACATCTCTAGAAGGGCCTGGGTGGGAGAAGAGATTTCCAAAATTCAAAATTAAGAAGGAGAGTGAGTCTGCCTCATCAAGCCAGTGAACTGAGCTCAGTTAGGGACACAGACAATCATTGATGAACTTGTAAGAATTGGAATCAATGAAAATTATTTGGATGGAAACCAATAAAATAAAGGAGCATGAGAAAAGTTTCTGGTCTGATAGAAATGCTGTATATTTGCTTGGAATTTTCATCTATCCTTTTATTTCCTGCCACAGTTCTCCATTGGTTCAATCATTGAAAGCCAGAAGGCATGAGGGCTCTGTTAATGTAACCCTTAATAAGTCAGCTTCTCAGGGCACAGAGTGGGGAAGAAGGAAAGAGAGTGGATCTTAAGGTGAAAACAGGAGACATTTGGCATACATCTTATTTTTACACAACTCTAAATTGGGGCACCGTTTAATTGTAATAATGGTGGCCTGGCCAAGATAGTCTACAAATTGAGAGATGCCTAAGTGAATTGAGGATATATGAAAGAGTGATTGTAATGATTGATTCTGTAATTTAAGCTGTCTGGTAACAAAAAGGAAGATATGATAGAATGAGGCACCTTGACATTGTGTAGAATTGATGGAATTTAGCACCTGGTAGTGTCCAAGGATTATTGGAATTCGGGTACTAGAAGAGGTGCTTGCAATGAGAGTATGGAGGGATTTCAGTTAATGATAATGAAAGATCAAGGGTGGGTCTGTGGGAGTCAGTGGCTAATGTAACAGAATACACAATGATTGAAGGAGAGGAAGCCAAGGAACTGAGCAACTAGGATAATGGAAGAATATGCATATATATATGGCATATATTTAGGAATAATCAAAAATAATGGCAGGATGGAGAGAATGACAGAGAGCCAAGAGCTAAAAGCTCCAAAAGAATGAGAAGGAGTAGAAAGGAGAGGGCCTTGGATGACTGCAGGGAGGAGAGGTGGGTGGTTTAGTCTGTTAACTTGAGTCATCCTGCAGAGCTTTCCGTCTCTCAGCCCCCAGAGTCAAGCAGTCATTAAGTCCTGGCAGGCTATTGCTTTTCTCGATATTAACACCACTCCAGTCACCAGTAGGATTTTTAAAAAAATCATGTCTCCCTGTTTCAGCATATTGGTTTTCTAATTGGTCTTCCAGTAGCCATTCTTGCCAGTCTGTTTGCTGCAGCACTTCAAAGTTTTCAGTGGGTTTCCAGTGCTTTTTTTTTTTTTTTTTTTTTTTTTTATAAAGATTATAAAATTTTTGCCCGGGCTAGAGTGCCGTGGCATCAGCCTGGCTCACAGCAACCTCAAATTCCTGGGCTCAAGCAATCCTTCTGCCTCAGCCTCCCAAGTAGCTGGGACTACAGACATGCTCCACCATACCCGGTTAATCTTTTTATATATATATTGTTTTACTTGGCCAATTAATTTCTATTTTTAGTAGAGACTGGGTCTCGCTCTTCCTTAGGCTGGTTTTGAACTCCTGACCTTGAGTGATCAGCCCACCTTGGCCTCTCAGAGTGCTTAGGATTACAGGCGTGAGCCACCGCGCCCAGCCTTCAGTGTTTTTAAAATTAGGACCAAAATTCTTCAGGTCTAAAAGGACTTGGATTGTCTGGTCTCAGGCCTCCCTTTGTAGTCTTATTAGCAGCATATTGCACCATCACCTGTATGTGCAAAGGCACACCAGCCTTCCTGCTCTACTCTCCTCCAGAATCTTGGCCTATGCTGCTTGCTTTGCCTGGAACGTGCTGTCCTCTACCTCCCTGGTTAATCTGCAGTCATCAGTGAAAGCTCAGTTCAAGTATCACCTGCCTGAGGAAACCATTCCCAACATTTCCCAGACTGGGCCTACCCTAGACCATTTATAGATGGAATAGTCTGAGTGCTTCTTAAGGGAGTCATTTGAAAGACTATTTCCTCCAGGAGACATTTAAAATTTACGTTAGCTTCTCCTTTTCTAGGATTATGCTCAGATGGGTTTTGGGACAGAAGAGATGAATTAACATGAATAAGAGGTCACAAGTGAAGTCTGGTTTAATGACGTAGTTTCAGCACAAGGGGCCGGTGGAAGAGAGCTGCACTGGCCGAGTGTATATCCTGTGCTGGAGGCTCCCTCACATGCAGCCTTTAGAGCCCAGTGGTTCTGATGTGACTTTGAAGAATGAAGACAGATTTTGAGCTGTACGCTTTTGTTCAGTGTGAAACAGGTTCCACTGGATCTAAGCACTGCAATGTAGGAAAAACTCTGTGCCTCCAAGTAGTAGAATAGTGACACCATATGGTAGCAAAAAGCATCAACAATAGTGGACCAGTTTAGTCATCTTAAACTCCTAACTGTCAATAGAATCACTTAGAGAGTTTTGAAAAGATAACAATACTGGTGATATCAGCATAACTACATAAATTTACTTCAAAATTATTGAATTGTACCCTTAGAGTGTATGAATTTATAGTATGTAAGTTATACCCTAATAAAGGGATAAAAATTTGAAAAATGCTACTAATGCTTGCTCCCTACCTTTTGCCAACTATATTGGAACTTCTGGAGTGGGGCTTGGACATAGGCAGGTATTAAAACTCCCTACGAAAATTTAGCAATGTCTAACAATTGTACATATACAGTTACCTGTTGGCCCAGTAATCCTATTTCTAGGAAGTTATTCTGAAGTCACACCTCCAGCAATGCAAATAGATGTGCACAATGTCATTCATTGGAGCACTGTTTATAAATAAAAAATCTGATAATACTTAATTTATATGTGTATAATGTATGTGTATACATATATGTATAGATAAAGAGGTAGTTATAGAAATATATATATAGATGTGCATGTGTATCTGTGTGTATACAGTTATCCTTTGGTACTGGTTTTAAGATCCTCCACCAAAGTTCAAGTCTCTTATAAAAAATAACATAGTATTTACTGTATACTTTAAATCATCTCTAGATCACATATAATACCTAATAACATGTAATGCTATGTAAATAGTTATTATGCTATGCTGTTTTTTTAATTTGGATTATTTTTTATTGTTTTTACAAATTATTTTCAGTTCTCAAATGGTGGAATCTGGGGATATGGAACCCACAGATACGGAACTCATGGATATGGAGGCTGACTGTATACGCATGTATTTCCTAGCTCTGTTCACTTAGAATAACCAGAAACAATGACACTCCAGCAGCAATGAGTATACTGACTACCCAGAACTTGGTTTCTAAGCACCATTTGCTGGGATGCAGAAAGTACAAGATAAACCTGGATCATCTTATGGTGGCATAAAGTAAATGTTCAAAAATGATGGGAGCATATTGAAAGGACTGACACCAACCTAAAGGAGCTCCTAAGGCCAAAGCTGGGACAATTTGGGCAACAAAATAAATAATGATAATATTGGATTATAACCCATAGAACAAATTAAATATCCATGAGTTCATACTTATAAAAACAAATAATTGAATAAATAAATAAAGGAGAAAGGACAGATCTTCTTTGCAGTAGAATTCCAAAGAGTAGATGTAGAAGGAAAGGCAAAAATACAAAGTCACCATTTGGTAAACTCCACAGTAATAACTGTTTTGGGGACCATTCAACTGATGCTAAAACTAGTGTGTAAAATATAACTAGACACAAGATATTTGCATAATCTCAGACTATCTCACCTCACCAATTACAAGGAGAAAGTACTATCTTTATTGTGGAGAGACTTGGCAGACACTAACTTAACCACATGATCAAAATTAACATCATCAAAAATGTGACACATTGATATCATGGAATTCCTGATATGATGTGCTAAGAAGGGTATAGCATCGTTTCTGTGGTATTCTTGCCAAAAAATATGTAAGTTTCATTTAATCATTTGGAAATGCCAGACCAAAAGAAATTGAAGAACATTCTATGAAACAGCTGACCACAGTCTTCAAAAGTGTCAAGGTCACATAAAAGAAAAAGTAAAACTGAGGAACTGTTCCAAATTGCAGGAGACTGAGGAGACATGACCACTAAATGCAATGTGAATTCCGGGATTAGATCCTGCGATGGGGGAAGGGGGGCGGGGGGAGGGCCTCAGGAGAACCAAGCTGGACTTTATGCTATTGGGACAACTGATTGTTTGAATAATTAATTAGACATAGCCAAATAAATAATCTGGGAGGTGGTGCTGATCATAGATAGAGTTTAAGAACTTTCTCAGAGTACCCTGCACTTCTCCAGTGTAGCATTTATCAAATTATAATTACATGTCTGTTTCTCCTTCTAGAATGTAGGCACCATGAAACACAGAGAGGTGTCACATCTATCTCATTCACCATTCTCCCCCTTTCTTTAAAGGACATGTTTATACAAGGTCTGTCCAGAAAGTATCCAGCCATTGTTAATACAAGGAGACCGGTTTGCGCCATGTTGATGTAACCTGGGAGCCAAGGCGAGTGGACTGGAATGCGCATGTGTGAACAATGATGCCGTCACTGTACTAATCAGCAGGGCGCTAGACGCCACTGAGTGTGTGTACTTCGTGTGGCCATCACATTCAAAATGACTGGGCAAGTAGAGCAATGAATTTGCATCAGATTTTGCATTAAGCTTGAACATTTCCTCAGTGGAAACTATTCGGATGATTCAGAAGGCTTTCAGGGACAACACAATGAGTGCAGCACAGATAAAAGTGTGGCACAAACCACTTCAATGATGGTCGAGACTCTGTTGAAAGTGATCCATGTTCTGGAAGGCCTGCAACAAGCATGACACCTGAGAATGTTGAACGTGTTTGGGTCAAGAGATGCTGGGAGCACTTTGTGAGGTCCCAAGGTGCCTCCTTTGAAGGGGACTGAGGCATCATCGTGCTGTGTACAATGTTTCTTGTATCTTCTTCAATACATGTCTTTATTTTTCATATTGCATGGCTGGATACTTTCTGGACAGACCTCATATAATACCTAGAGGTGTAATAAATAATACACGTTAAAATGGCATTGCTGTCATCTAGTTGGGAGGAAGTTAGAGGAGGGGAGTGAGCTGGGGCTAGGGCAAAGCCTGCCCAACCACCCATCCTTCCTCTTACTTCCATCCACTTTGGGAGCCTTTGAGGTACTGATGAAAAACTTCTAGCCCATAGTTTGAAAACTCTAGGAGAGAAAATTTCCACAATTCTTCTTCTACTTTCAGAAGCACTGGTCTCTCCTGTGAACTGCGGCATTCTTCCTTGTTCTCTCCTATTTTGCATTTCCCATGCTACTATCTGGAATAGAAGGAATGGGACATATCTTTATAGACCCAAGATCTGGTACAAAACCTTCACCTAGTAGTTCACTTGGTGTGAAAGTTAATTACAAAAATTGAGTTATTATTGTCATATCCAACTAAATCAGAGTCAAGGGGTCAGGAAAAGAAATAGGTACCCATAACACCGACTCCAAGAATTACCTGAAAGCCCAGTTGCTGAATGACCTACTGTGACATTAAAGATTGATTTTACCTATCACCATCATTCACCAATCAGAGCTGGCCAGCTACCAAAAACTTTGGTAGTGCCAGTGAGTTTCATTTCAGAATAACACATTACATTTCTCTTTCAAATAAAACTCCCAACCTGGGGTCCAGGCATGGTGGCTCACATTTATTATCCTAGCACTTAGGGAAGCCAAAGTGAGAGGATCCCTTGAGGCCAGGTCTTCGAGACTCTATCTCTAAAAAAAAAAATAAATAAAAGAAAAACTAGCCAGGTGTGGTGGCACATGCCTGTAGTCCCAACTACTTGGGAGGCTGAGGTGGGAGGATCTCTTGAGCCCAGGAGTTCAAGGCTGCAGCGAGCTGTGATTGCAGCCTGGGCAACAGCGCAAGACCCTGTCTCCTGGGAAAAGAAAAAAAGAAAAAACTCCTAAACTTCTCTGCTCTTCAGACCACCCCAGTGTGTATGTATGCCCTGAATTGCAATTTTGTGATTCCCAAATAAAACATTAATTTAGAGATTCATCTCTATATTTTAATTGACTCTGACCTTTGGTTAATGTTTTTTGATGATGACCAGTGGGGCCAGGATCTCCAGAAACTTCCCAGAGGATGAAGCCACTGAGTCGGGCTTGGGGAGAATTTGAATTAGTGTACACGAGGTCATTGTCCAATACTAGTGGGGCTGTGCAGTGATGATGGAGGAGGCCATGCAATGGGGAGCTATTAAGAGTTTTTAAGGACAGAGAGAGATAGCAGGTGTGGGGTAAGGTATGGGGCACAAGAGTGGAGTAGCCCAGCTGGGACCGGAGATGCCCTAAAGCCAGAAATAGAAATTACCATAGTCTATCTTAAGTTATAATAATTCCCTAGAGTAGTTGCCTCAGCAAGGTATTGCAGGAAGATAATTGGAACTGGCTAGTTTCCAGGTATCTTAAAAATCAAACCCCAAACAAAATGTGGGCAGCCTCTAAAGCAAAACTTTTCCTGAAAGTTCCATGGTCACATCCCATATTCCTTATTCTCAGCTCAAGCCTATATACTTTTTTTCAGATCCAGGTGAGACAGTGACAATTGGTCTAATGGCAGAATGCTCTCCACCAGGTAACTGCCCCGGCTAGCCTGGAGCTCCAGCCAGCTGGCCGTTGGTGGGAGCATCCTGCCCTCTGCTGGATTTGGTGGGAAACATGAATTTGTATTGTCTGCTAAAGAATTAATTGAAGTTGAAAGTTTTCAGTTTTATCTGAAAATAAATATTATTTGCATATTGAGGTTTAATTAACCAGAGAACACATTCCTTAAGTGACATGTGGATTCTCAAGGGATTTCCAGGTACCCAGGGAAAAAAAAATCATTGTGTATCATATGTGTATCTCTTGCTCAGTAAATTGGGGTGCAAAATATATAATGCAAGCATTTTTCAAAAGTAAAGAATCAAAACTGCATTTATAATAATTTTTAAAGTATTCAAATAATATTTTGATGTGACAGAAAGAACCCCAGGGTACCAGTAGATGGCTTGGACTTACATATTAATTCTGCAACATACTGAAACTCTCTGAGACTCAGTCTCTTTATCCGTAAAAAGATGCCATACCAACATTAAAAGGTTGCTGTGAGGATCAAGAGAACTAATAATGTATGTGAGAGCACTTTACTGTGCCCATTAGAAGTGTGGGGTTTTACATGCACATGCTATGCACTGATTCACACGGGAGTACAAAGTGGTTTATATAGCAACATTGTTAAATTATTGATTTCTGAAATTTATGTTGGGTAAAACTGGAACACAGACTTCATTTTTTCAAATCTCGATAATGAAAGAAATCTTCCTAAACATATTGAAAGAAAGCAGGATGCCCTAAAAATAATTTTTGCCAGAGCCTCTGGAGACAGAACAAATCTTTTACTAAGTAGTATTTATCTTCAACTGCCTATCATTATGTTCTGTACAACTTATATAAATGTCTCTGTTTCTCACTTTCGTAAGGAGGAAAGTGGCAAAAATTAATTCTAAGGGCAATCTTTTGCAGTGGCCAATCCCTCTCTTTCCTTTCCTCCTTGCCTCTTTTGTTCTGAGTCCTTCCCTGTGCCTGCCTTCTGTTCCCTTCCTATTTAATTTGAAACCAGAGATGATCTATAGCAATCCCACAGGTACACCGTTTTCTCTCCAGTGCTGCTGTTACAGCTGGAACAGATAGAACATGGCCCCAGCTCTTAAGTTCTTGGCCATCTTACCGGTGAGAAGCTGAGTGACAATGGTGTTGGTATTAATGTAGCAGCTCTTTAATCAAAAATAACAGATCTGTTTTTAACCTAATAATTTATTTAATTGATTTTATTCTCTTCATTAGCAGCTCTGCTTAATAAAAGGTTTTTTTTAAAAAAATTCCATTTGTGCAACCAGCCGAAGAGTAAACCCAAGTCTAATTGATCACCTTCCCAGCCTCTGTAAGTGCTGTACTGATGTGTTCTAGAAAATTCACATTCAACAAAGATTTAACACTAGCTGCTAAAGATATAAAGGAATAAGATATCATCTTATACATGAGATATTTAGGCTTTTGTGAGATACCTATATAAATAAATTCATTAATGTGTGATAAGCTGGTGGTATAGGAATTGGAGAAAAAATAACCAGAAGGTGTCATCTGATTCAAAAAAATTTTTTTTTAATTTTATTATTATGGGTACATAATAGTTGTATATCTTTATAGGGTACATGTGATGTTTTGATACAGGCATACAATGTGAATTAATCAAATCAGGGTAATTGGGGTATCCAACATCTCCGGCATTTATCATTTCTTTGTGTTAGGAACATTCCAATTCCACTATTTTAGTTATTTTAAAGTATATCCTAACTTATTATTGATTATAGTCACTTTGTTGTGCTATCAAATATTGTCCATTCTATCTAACTATATTTTGATAGCCATTAACTGTCTTCACTATATCCCCCATTCCCTGCTACCCTTCCCAGCTTCTAATAACCATCATTTTACTCTGTCTCTGTGAGATCAATTGTTTTTAATATTTAGCTCCCACAAATGGGTGAGAACATGTGAGATTTGTCTTTCTGTGCTTGGCTTATTTCACTTAACATAATGTTCTCCAGTTCCAACCCTGTTGTTTCAAATGGCAGGATTTCATTCTTTTTGTGGCTATATAATACTCCATTGTGTATATATGCACTGCGATATCTTTATCTGTTCACCCATTGATAGATACTTAGGTTGATTCCGTACTTTGGCTATTGTGCATAGTGCTGCAATAAATAGGGGAGTGCAGATATCTTTTCGGTGTACTAAATTCTCCTCCTTTGGATATATACCCAGCAGTGGGATTGCAGGGTTATATGCTAGCTCTATTTTAACTTTTTGAGGAAACTCCATACTGTTTTCCATAGCGGTCGCACTCATTTACACTCCCACCAACGGCATACAAAGCTTCCCCTTTCTCCACATCCTCACCAGCATTTGTTATTGCATGTCTTTTTGATAAAAGCCATTTTGATTGCGGTGAGATGATATCTTATTGTAGTTTTGATTTGCATTTCTCCGTGTTATCTGATCTTGAAGAACAAAATTTTCCAGGTAGACGAAGTGTGTGAGTGAGTGTGTGTGTGTGACTGTATCTATTGGAACTGGGCAGGGACAGGCTTCAAGACAGAGGACACTAGATAAGCATGATATACTATTAATACTATGATAATCCATGCTGTGGCTGGAGTGATAAGAAGGGTCAGGCTGAGGCTGGAAAGGTACTTTGAGGCCAAATGAAGATGCTATTTAACTGCTAAGATGTGGGGTTTGAATTTCATTTGGTATGTGTGTTAACCAATTCATCTGAGTGGTGGATCAATGTTATGTCTCTATTATATTCTGTTTAGTCAGGGCAGTGCTTATTAGGATGGCAAGTTGGGTTTTAAGTGGCGTTATAATTCCCTATGAATTTTAAAATATGTGCAAGTTTCTGAGTACTGCCATAGCTTGCAATATTCAGTCTAAACTGGGTTGGATTAGTGACTCCCTGAACAGACTAGAATCCTCAGCTTGCATCTTTAAAAGACAACAGCTTGAGTCCTTTTGCTTCATCAGAAAGTCATGCATTTTTAAAAAGCAGCCCCCAGCCACTTTTGTCCAGTTATTCTTAGATAACCGTATATTCTAAAATATCTGGAGTTCATTGACTAAGGGGAAGGATTTAGAAATGGCATCAATCACTTTCTATATCTGACCTGCCATTTTGTCAAATAAAATAAAAAGGAGATCATAAAAAGACCCATGGATAAAGACTCTTTGCTTCACCAAACACGCTTGCTCATCTGATTAATGATTTTAAAAATGCAGATTATTTATATAAACTTCTTGGCATAATATTGCCAATCTTAACTTCCCTTGTTCCCTATAGCAATTCCACCAACATTGAAAGAGACAAGGATTGCTCACATTACAGCTTTGTTTATGGCATCTTAAAAGAAAGCACTTTGAATTGATATCCCCTTGTTCCTATAATTGTAATGAGATTTATAGGTAACTTAAAATTTGTTTCTTTTTGTGTTTGCTCAGCACTTACCACTTTATGGGCATTCTGAAGAATGGAGCACATTCCATTAAACAATTTGGGCAAAAATAAAGTGTAAATAAGTGTAATAAGTAGTGTAGCCAGGTGCTTAGTGCCCCGACTGGGTAAGCAAAAAGGCATGAAATAGTGTGACAGCCCCATGGGAGCTTCTCTACTTCTGGTGCCCAGCACATAGTAGGTGCTCAATAGATAGTTGAGAAATAATGAAACAAGGAGTAGACTCCCTTTTCTAGTGACTTTGCTTGCAGTGGTTATCTTAAGGGCGTAGTAATAATTGCTCCATAACTACTTGGGCTCAGGAGTTAATGTTTGCAAAGCGCTTTGAACTTCTTGGGAAAAAGAATGGTGTTTTTGTTGGCACCGTGTATTGTTTGCAGTGGCTCACACAAATTCCTCCTCCTCCTCCTCCTCTTCCTCCAGCTGCCGGCACCGTGCCCTCTCCCAGCTCCGGCAGGGCCAGGATCTCCCATGAGGCAGCCACACAGCGGCCTCTACTGCCTTCCTCCAGTCAGCTCCAGCACTACGCGACAGGTAGGGAGGGACACAGCAAACACGGAAAGATTTTTTAAAGGCTTCCGAGGAGACTCTGGGGAAATGAAATTTGGGTTGATAATGATGACTCTTAGAGAGATTGTATAAGGAGGGATAAAGGTGCTTGGCCAGCCATGGAAGAAGCTGTTGGGCTGACAGACTCGTCCGTGAGGACGCATCTAGCTGGATCCTGAAGTGGAGATAGAGGTGTCACTTAGGCAATCGGGGATATGTGCAAAGCAGCTGCTTTCGCAATTTTACATGGCTTAGACATATAATACAAAACCTTGCAGCAAACTGGCAGCAAAATATGACCGTTCCATTAGAAGGAACCCATAAGACAAGCCAGATTTCTTTTATACGGGTAAAACTTTCAACTATTATGATTTCTTTCTCCGTAAGATTTTTTATATTTGATGATAGCAAATAAAGGGGTGCCATCTCACCTGTGGTTGGCCAAGGCTGCAATGGTTTCCATGTAGTTGTTACTATTTGAACAATTGCCTTTATTTTAGGAACTCCATAACTAAACAGTTAATATGTGATTTGGAGAACAAAAGCTATGTTTTCTAATAAGAATGGATGTCCTTTATGAACAAATTCAAGTAAAAGAGTTTTTTTTTCTTTTTGAGGTTATGACAAATTAACTTTCAATGGATCACACACAATAAATATCTCAAAGTAATACAAGGAGAGCCAGTTAGAGGTTCAGAATAACTAGAATGACTATCGGTGGCAGATCTTGCCTTAAAGGCAGGAACACCTTCTATTTTCCACAGCTTGGGAGTGACTTGTTTTCCGAACCATGCCATGAGGTTTTCTGTGTGTGTGGAAAATTTTCCACGATACATATTTATAAGCTGTACATGTGGCAAATTTGCTCTCTCTACAAATTGTTTCTAGGGACTGGAAATGAATGTCATGTGGAAAAAAGCCAGCACGGTATTCTGTTAAAAAGATAGACTGCATAAATTATGTCTGTTCTGCCTCAAAGAAAAAACACAGGTAAGTCCAGCTTTAGTTGAACAGCATGAAGTTAACCAAAAGTAAGGCTTAGGTTTTGTTTAAAAAATTATAGATAGAAACTTCCTCCCAACTAAAATGTATTCATTATTTCCCTGAAAATAAAAGCAAATGGGGTAAAATTTGTAGTGAGATTATATTAACAGTAAGTAGCATTTGAAACTCTGAAAGCTTAGAGTTTGCATGAAAGCTATGTGTAAAACATTTATTTGGGAATGACTCCAGATAAGAAATGGTTTCTGTTTCTACTGGATTCATTATAGAATGAATTTTCCATTTGTACAGGGCTTGGGAATCACATAGGCATCACTGAATTTTTATTTTTCCTCTCTCTGTTTGTGAGTGTTTGACACTAGACAGTTTGTCCATGTCCTGAAATAAATACATGGGAGCTTGCTTCAGCAAAGACACAATGGGCCATGTGAATTAAAGGGAGACCGCATTTCCTTTTCGGTATGTTAGCGACCTGTTGCATTGCAGGGGGCTGGACATTCATTTGGAGCAGAGTAGACAAAACCTCGTATGCTCCAGCTTGGAAACCAGGAAGAATTACTGACTGAGTTTTGCCAACCAAGGTCCCATGGTAAGTTTGACTTTGAACTGTGTGAGTTGATTCTTATTATGATGTATTATTTTCTTTGATCCGGGGGAGGGGAGGAGGTGAAAAAATTTTAATAAGGTGTTATATATTAAGAGAAAATATTGGAGGATTATTGCTGGAAATTCTTTATTCAAGTGTTTAATCAGTAAGCTGGGTTGGCTCTTAGGGGCTTTGTTTCTTAAGGATTTTGGATTTCCACTGTTGATAGTAGGTCTCTTCTATTTTTTTTTCTTAGCTCATACGGTCAGTGAATTTGTTGTGGGGATGTCTTCTGTCAAAGCAGTTGTTGAGTTTATAACATCTAGATAATTTTTGATAATAGAAAGTCCAATAAATACAGGAGTATGACCTCGTTGCAAGGAGAAAAGAAAAAACAAGAGATTGGTCTAGAAAGTTGAAGGTTCTTATTAACAGAAAAGATAGGACAGAGCTGGTGAGAAGCCAAGTTAAAACTGATTGAACACTAGAACTCAAACGTGATATTCTAAATATGAAGACAGGGTAAGGCAGCTCATGGAAATTTTCTGTGTGTGTGTGTGTGTGTGTGTGTGTGTGTGTGTGTGAAGGGGAGAGAGAGAGAGAGAGAGAGAGAGAGAGAGAGAGAGAGAGAGAGAATTGATTATTTTCTTATCTGTATCCACTATCCACTCTAGTCTTCCTAAGGACGAGAATCCTGTATCTCTGCAAGGAATCGACAATCAATAAACATTTCGATAGAACAGGGTATTTCTTTTTGTGGCTGCCACAAAAAAAGGTCAGCAAACTAGTTGCTTTTGCATGCTTTCTGTGAGATAGGCCTCAGAGCTCAGCCAGAGACAGCTGAAACTTAACCAAATAAGTTGCCAGCCATAAGGTGAGCTCTGAAGTTATCACAAAGTATTCCCTCAAATCCCCATCATGTTTGAGCTATACTTTGTGGCAGACCACCAGGGGTCAGGACGTTGTCTCTGGGAAGCCTTTGCTAATACATTCTTGGTGTCTAATAAGAAAGACATAGGGCAGGAGATCTGAAGCTTTTAAGTATGTAAACTCCCCTGGAGAGTGTTCAAGTATCGGTTCCTCAGTTTTACTTCTGGCGATTCTGATTCAGTAAGTCTAAGGTGGTGGGATGTGTGCCTCTGGGAATCTTTATTTTGTAGAATATGCTGGTTTTGGAGAACTTTACTTTTGAGAAAAATTTCTGGGGTTTCTGACTCTTGTTTATCTTATTAGAAGCCTATGAGTACAGAATGTACCAGGAATCTGGCTCTGAGAGAGACTCAGGGCAGTTTAGATGAAGAGGCTCTATCACAGACAGCTGAGTTTGAATACCCTGTGGCTTTGGGCAAGGTGATTTTTTTCTTTTCTCCCCCCACCCATTTTTTTCTTGAAGACGGGGTCTTGCTCTGTTGCTAAGACTGAAGTGCAGTTTGGCGCTATTATAGTTCACTGCAGTCTTAAATTCCTGGGCTCAAGCCATCCTCCTGCCTCAGTCTCCCAAGTAGCTGGGACTACAGGAATGCACTACCACGCCCTGCTAATTTTTTTTTTTTCATTCTTTTAGAAATGAGGTCTCACTATGTTGCCCAGGCTGATCTTGAACTCCTGGGCTCAAGTGATCCTCCAGCCTCAGCCTCCAGAGGTGATTTCTTCCTTTCTGAAGCTTCTGTTCATGTCTTTTGTCCACTTTTTAATAGAGTTGTTTGCTTTTTTCTTGTTGATTTGCTTGAATTCTTTGTAAATTCTGGTTATTAGTCCTTTATTGGATGGGTAGCATGTGAATATTTTCTCCCATTCTGTAGACTGTTTGTTCTGTTGATTGTTTCCTTACCTGTGCAGAAGCTTTTTAGTTTAATCAAATCCCATTTATTAATGTTTGTTGTTGCCAGGATTGCTACTGGGGTCTTTTTCATAAATTCTTTGCCTAGGCTGATATATAGAAGAGTTTTTCCTACATTTTCCTCTAGAATTCTTATGTTTTCATGCCTTAGATCTAGGTCTTTTATCCACCTTGAATTATTTTTTGTGAGTGGTGAGAGGTAGGTTTCCTGTTTCATTCTTCTGCATGTGGCTATCCAATTTTCCCAGCACCATTTATTGAATAGTGCTTTTTTCCCCCCAGTGTACATTGTTTTCTGCTTTGTCAAAGATCAATTGGTTGCAGGTAGATGGTTTTATGTCTGCGTTTTCTGTTCTGTTCCATTGATCTATGTCTCTATTTTTGTACCAATACCACGTAGTTTTGGTTACTATAGCCTTGTAGTATAGTTTGAAGTCTGGTAATGTGATGCTTCCAGATTTGTTCTTTTTGCTTAAGATTTCTTTGGCTATTTGGGCTCTTTTCTGGTTCCAAACAAAGCGTAGAATTACATTTTCTAGCTCTGTGAAGTATGACTTAGGTAACTTGATGGGGATTGCACTGAATTTGTAAATCTCTTTTACTTTTCACTTATAACGACTTTAGTAGAGCTTGTCTCTTCCTAACAGCAATATCTTATTTTTTTGTTTACTTTGAGTAATGAGTTTACCAAATAGTCTGAACTTGCCTGGGGCATACACATGAAGGTAACAACTTTTCTTCTCCAATTACTTAAGGTCTATCAAATTTCCCTTTTCCTTGGGCAGATACCATTATCTTTTGATCAGTTTTATTTATTTATTTATTTTTGAAAACAAAAACACAACAATTTTCACTGTTACATCTTCAGTCTCAATCCTATTTAAAGGTATCCCCTCCAACATTATAGGTCAGATATAAGGTTTCGGGAATGGAAGGCAGGGGTGTGGTCTGACTCTGGGATACCATCTCCGTCTCCCTCTTTTGGCTTCCATGGTTTGGAATGATTTGTAGGAGGGAAAAAGGCCAAGTTTCTTATATTTAGTAGTGCAGTTGTATTGTGTCCTCTGCAAGTTTTTGACTGTTTCTCTGGTGAATGTGAACTGTCAGCCTACGGCCCTCTACGTGGGAGTTTTCAGAAGGCTTTTGTGGGGCCCCCTCTGCACAGTCATTGATGTGGCAGATCCAGTTCTAGTAAGATCTCATTCACGTAAACAATGCTCAGCCTCTTGCCGCTGGGGTCCACTTGCTCAGCGGCCAGCCCTCATGGTTGGAATATGTTAAGATAACATGAACCTAGCAACTCTCTCCAAGTTCACTTGGCCCGCGGATGTACACATATGGGTTGCCCAAAGGCTGTGCTTTTATTCTTTCCCATGTATTGTTTCCCCCTGCCCTTAGTTCAAACAGCTACAGGGAGTGGATTAGCAAGGCCACGCAGGTGTAGCTGTCAAAGCTAGAAATGAATACTGGCTTTCCCCTCCTATAGGCAAATGGTTCTTTTGGCAGCCCCTGCACTTGGCTCAGAGGTGAGAGGAGTGTTCTTGGGAGAGTGGATGGAAAACTGCAGCATTACTTCCTTCCCACCCCACCCCCATCAAGGCCTTTGACAATTACACCTTTGATGATTTCCTGCTTTTATTTTCCCACCCCAGTCTTCCTTTCAGACTTGACTGGAGAGGAAGAGGGTGCAGTTTGGGATGACAGTTGAAAGTGACAGAGCCATTTGCCTGTCTCTTGGTAAACCTTGAAGAAGGTGGATGGCTCCTGTTGTTATCAGTTCTCTAGCTTCTCATCCCTGTAATGGGGACCTAATGGCCAATTCTAGGGTAACAGGAAAATTGGCACTCAATAGCCTATTAGATGTATGCACTTTGAAGGCAAAAATAGATATCAGATTGAAAACTGATCTATGAAAGACACCGTCAAGAGACTGAGAAAGCAAGTCATAGACTGGGAGAAAGTATTTGCAAAAGATACATTTGATATAGTACTGTTATTCAAAATATAGAAAGAACTTGTAAAAGTTAACAAGAACAAAAACAACTCAATTAATAACTCAATTAAAAATAACTCCATTAATTAATAAATGTGCAAAAGATTTGAACAGACTTCTAACTGAAGTAGATGGAGAGATAGCAAGTAGGCATGTCAAAAAATGCTTCACATCATATGTCATCAGGGAAATGCAAATTAAAACAACGAGATATCAAAACACACATATTAGAATGGCCAAGATCCAAAACACTGACAACAACAAATGCCGGCAAGGATGTAGAGCAACAGGAACTCTCATTCATTGCTGGTGGGAATGCAAAACAATATACCCACTTTGGAAGATATTTTGGCAGTTTTATTTAAAACTAAACATACTCCTACCATAGGATACAGCAATCACTGTGCTGGGTGTTTTCCCGAATACGTTGAAATCATGTCTGCACAAAAACCTGCACATGGATATTTATAACAACTTTTTTCATAGTTATTAAAATTTGGAAGCAACCAAGATGTCCTTCAATAGGTGAACGGATAAAGAAACTGTGGTACATTCGTACAATAAAATATTATTCAGTGCTAAAAAGAAATGACCTATCAAGCTATGAAAAGACATAAATGAATCTTAAATGCATATTATTAGGTGAAAGAAGTCAATCTGAAGAGGCTACATACTATATATTCCAACTATATGTCCCTCTGGTAAAGGCAAAACTATGGAGACAGTAAAAGGACCAGTGGTTAAGGGGGAGGAGGAGATGAACATGTGGAGCTCTGGGGATTTTAGGGCAACAAAACTACTCTGTGTGATGCTATAATATTGGCTCCATGTCATTATACATTTGTCAAAACCCCTAGAATATACCACACCAAGAGTGAATGCTGATGTAAACTGTGGACTTTGGGTGATAATGAGGTGTCAGTGTGGGTTCACCAATTGTACCAAATGTCTCACTCTGGTAGTGAACGTTGGGGGAGGCTGTGCATATGTGGGGCCAGAGGCATATGAGAACTCCCTGCACTTTGCACTCAATTTTACTGTGAACCTAGAACTTCGCTAAAAATAAAATATTATTATATTAAAAATATTATTCTAAAGAATCACAGTTAACCAAAGCAGAGAGAAATCTGCTTTCTAAATAAATAACCGATTTCTCCACTTTTGTACAGAACAGATTCATATTTTGTTATATGATTTCATTCTTTAGACAGAGTATATCTAGCAAATCAAAAGCACAGTTCAGTCTACGACCTTCTCTCTGTATTCTATACTCATAGATAGTGATCCTGAGATGACCAGGGAGCAGCACAGGTGGGTGTGAAGAGGCCACCCCTTCCCGAAAGCCTTATCCTTGACAGTGAATCTACTTCCAGTGCTGCACAGAGCTCTGCATCACAGTTATTGCTCACAATGATGTAACTCTGCAGTGACTGTTAACTAGAGAAACAGCAGTCCCTGAAAGTCGGGATTCTGTTTTCTTAGAACACTCTTTTCTGTGTTCACAACTTTAGTTGGTCTTTAGACCAGGTTATGAGAAGCCAAGAAAGATAAAATTGAAGTGGCAATTTGGACATGGTATAGTTCTGAGATATTTAGCCACTTCAGCAAAACTAGTATTTGCCAATTATGTTATTCTTTAGCTAAAGACACCCATTTTGTGCCTTGGTCTTTCAGAATTTCCTCTGTAAAACTAAGAGGTTTTACACAACTAATTTAATCTTCATAACAACTTCATGAGGGAAGTAATATTGCTATTCCCATTTTACAGAGAAGAAACTGAGTCACAGAGAAGCCATAAGTAGCCCAGTGTTAGATAGCTAGTAAGGGGTAGAGCTGAGATGTGAGTACAAGCACCTTGGCTTCACCGTAGAATCCTTAATCACTCTACTGGCTTGTAAAAAGCCACAACAGTAAAAACAAATTGCACTGGTTTTATTGTTTTAATGTAATAAAAATAAATGGATTGGAAATAGAAACTGGAATATAAGAAAGTTTAATACCTGTCCCCTGTCTCACTCATAAATCAGTGAGACAGGGGACTGGTATTTTTATAATGCTATTTGGGGAAATAGGTTATTTGAATTAACAAATTCAGTTTAGCTCCCCTCCAAAAATAATTACCTGTTTTATTCCAAATGGATAGCAATTAAAGATAACTAGTTAAACCAAAAAAACTTGGAAGAAATATAGATGACTATTTATCTGATCTCTGGATAGAAAAGTATTTTCTAAATTTGAAAGCAATTAAGGAAATCACATCCATCAGTGAGGAAAAGACTGACGATAAAATGAAAAATTTTTGTATGTCATTAAAAAAAGACAAATAACAACTAACACTTGTAAAAAAATTGTGATTTTCATACATACCTGCAAGAAAATCACAAAAGAGGAAGCAGAAATAATTAACAAAATATGAACAAATTATGAAAAATAACTTCTTTGGGAATGCAAGAAAGGCAAATTTTCAAAAATTCAAATTAAAGCAAAAACTAGGCAGCATTTTTTACAGAGCACATTTTAGCAAATATTTTTATCTGGTAATAATCAAGGTTGGCAGGAGTTCTGCAAGATGGGTGATTTCACGTACACTCTTTCTGCCAACAATTTAGCAATGTCCATCAAGAGTCTTAAAAACAGCTATATTTTCAAATCAATATTTTTTCATGTAAGGATTTATCCTTGGAAAATAGTTATCTGGTGAAAAGTTTATGTTCAAATTTTATCACACCATTATTTCCAACAGTGAAATGTTAGAAATAACTTAATATTTAGTAAAATTAGATTAGTTGGTAATACTTGGGAAATTGTGGAATAGCTGGGATGGGCTACCACACCACAATTAAAATCATTTTGTGAGTAGTTCTTAATGGTAAAAGAAAATGACAGCAGATAATGCTGATGTTTAAGCATAGCAAAATAATGTTTTAAGATAGTGTGTTAAGTGTAACAAAATATGATACATAATTGCATAATTGTCTCAACTAGTTAAAATTAATAATAATAAGAAAGGACTAAAGAGGTTACGACAAATGTCCATAGTGGATTTTGATAATGGTGGGATCTTCCATATTTTACAAATTGTCTACAGCAAACAGAGTTAATGGAGAAAAAACTTCCTTTAGATAAGACAAGGAAAGAATCAGTGGAGAATACAGAGACAATGAAATATGGGCATCTTCTCCAAAAAAATACCAACTGGCAGGTGACGCTGGTGCACTGTGCCTGGAGGCCCGGGGGTCCTGGAGTGGGAGGCTTGAGCAGCATCATTTGGGGTCGCAGCTGTGGTCGGGGCCTATCTGGGCCGAGGGCCGGAGCTCGCGGAGACAAGGCAGAGGAAAAGGAGTGGATACTGTCACCAAGCGGGGCCACCTGGTCAAGGACATGAAGATCAAATCCCTAGAGGAGATCTATCTCTTCTCCTTGCCCATCAAGGAGTCTGAGGTCACTGACTTCTTCCTGGGGGCCTCTCTCAAGGATGAGGCTTTGAAGATTATGCTGGTGCAAAAGCAGAACCGCTCTGGCCAGTGGACCAGGCTTAAGGCGTTTGTTGCCATCGGGGACTAAAATGGCCACGTCTGTCTGGGTGTGAAGTGCTCCAAAGAGGTAGCCATTGCCATTTGAGGGGCCATCATCCTGGCCAAGCTCTCCATTGTCCCCATGCGGAAAGGTTACTGGGGGAACAAGATGGGCAAGCCCGACACCATTCCTTGCAAGGTGACAGGCCACTGCAGCTCTGTGCTGGTACGTCTCATCCCTGCCCCTAGAGGAACTGGTATCGTTTCAGCCCCTGTGCCCAGAAGCTCCTGCTGATGGCTGGTGTCTATGACTGCTACACCTCAGCCAGGGGCTGCACTGCCACCCTGCGCAACTTCACCAAGGCCACTTTTGATGCCACCTCCAAGACCTATAGCTATCTGACTCCTGACCTCTGGAAAGAGACAGTATTTACCAAATCTCCCTACCAGGAATTCACTGACCATCTTGCTAAGACCCACACCAGAGTCTCTGTGCAGAGGACGCAGGCTCCACCTATGGCTACAACAGAGCATTTTTATACAAGAAAAATAAAGTAAATTAAACCTGTTAAGAAAAGAAAAAAGGAAAATGGGCAGATCATCGGAAATGGTGAGAAGCACGTGGATGTGATCTCAAATCTGAAGTGATAGCAGAGTTGGGATGGAGGTTAGAGCAAATAAAAATATTCTAACAATTAATGCTCTTGGCTAGCTCCTTCAAAGCACTGGAGAATACAGAACAACTGCAAGGAAAAAACTTGTGCTTCTCTCTCTTGAAATATGTTGACAAAAGTCAGTGTTTTTCTTTAAAAAACCAGCTCTCTGTCCAAACTTACATTTTTACAGACATCACATAGCTTTTCAAATTTATTTCTAAAACGTTTTAGTTAAGATGTTTTCAAAAGAATGAGCTTTGGAATTCAATCTCTAGCATTTTAAGTCCGTGACCTTTCCAATTCATGCTATATTATAAATTTTGTGGGGGAAGGCAGCAAAGGTAGATGTAATTTTTCTATTAGCTCTTGTTTTAATTTTCTGGAGTCTAACTACATGGAAGTTTACAACTTTCCTTATCCCCATTTCAATTGGTGTTTCCAAAATGTCTTAGAAGTGTTTGAAGGTCTAATTATTTTCTTCAAATACTTTCTCCCCCAGGAAGGTGGATATATTTACCTTTTGCTTGTAGGCAGGATCTGCTTCATGGCTAGGAGGATTTATGTCCATCATTTTTAATTCTCACCTGGACTTCTTGGTTCTAAGCAAACTCTCCCAAGTCAGGCCTTTACATACTTGTTCTCAGCATAATGCGTCCTTGGTCCACACGCTCAAGTTCATTCCTTGAGTCTCTACCTGTCTCCCCAGTTTCCCTGGGTTCTCAGTCCTGTCATCTCTCGTGCTAGCCTGCCTTCCACTACCTAATCCCATATTCCAAAAGTGAGTCACCACTTATGTAGACCTGGTGGAAAATAATGTTGTTGTCTTACTTTTCAGGAGGTACCAATATATTTTGGTTAAAACATAAACATAACTATTTATGCCTAATAAACTTTTACAGAAACAAAATACATTTAAAACTGTATCTTTCATGGAGTTATCACTGAATTATCTTTATCAAGAGAGGAGAATTTCTTTCTACCCTGTCTCAGTAAGATTACATTAGGTTCCCCAACAGCCCAGGCTATGAGATGGCAGTTGTTGGATCTCTAAAGCACAAAGTCACCAGGGCATTAATCATCATGACATATGTATTCTTTTGCTGCTTTGCTTTGCCAAGCCAAGGAGATGATACATACGAATTCACACTCCTCCACTCTCACCTTCTTTCTTCCTCCACCTCCACTTTGTCTCTGAAGGCAGTTTTGGCTGCCACCAAGTACTTTACCCCAAGCGCCAAACTTTCAAATGCAAATGGTGTTGTGCCTAATTACAGGAACATCTTGTTACCTGGGCCAGTTCATCTCTCAGTGACTACGTACCTAATGGCAGTATAGATATGCTTTTGGTGGCTGCTTTGTAAGTATAAAAGTCAGAGTCAGAATGGTAAAATGCTAATATGAAAGTAGAATGTCCATAGGTAGGTGCATATGCCTCTGGAATCTTTTCAGGGGCGTGGAGCTGTATCAGCCTAGGATTTTACTCCATGTCACATAAGCCTCTCTCTTCCCTCATGGAATCCTTGTTGCCATCAGGCTCTGATGTAAACTCTGCCACCATTACCACTAGCTCTGACATTCATCCATTCATTTAGGAAATACAGAGAGAGCACCAACCATTGACAGGCAGTCTCTTCTAGGTGCTAGAGATATGGAGTGACAAAGAGGGAACAGACTGTACCCTCTAAGAGCTTATAGTCTAGTGGAAATAGAGACAAGAGGGATAATCACAATATGGTGTGGTAAGGAAATCCCCTGTGCCGTGACAGAACATAATACACAAGAAGGACACTCAGATTGGCCTCTGGAGGAAGAGGTCAGGGAAAGTTTCCTAGAGAAGTAATCTCGAACCTGAAGGAGAAAGGCTTAAAGCTGGGTGGGTCTGATGCTTCCAAGTCCTCCTCCATGGATGCACTGTGATTCCAGAAGCACCAGGAGGACAGAGCAGTAAATCATCCAAACCAAGCTTGGCCAGGAGAAATACAATCTTTAGTCTTTATTCACTGTTTGCTCTTGGTCATTGGCATTTTTGGGGGTGTTTTCTCAGTGTTATTTAATACATGTTAAAAAGAAAAAATATACAGACTGGGTGCGGTGGCTTGCCTGTATTCCTAGCATTTTAGGAGGCTGAGGCAGGAGGACTGCTTGAGGCCAGGAGTTCGGGGCCAGCATGAGCAAGAGCGAGACCCTGCCTCTACAAAAAACAGAAAGATTAGCCAAGCGTGGTGGCACACACCTGTAGTCCCACTTACTCGGGAGGCTTAGGCAAGAGAATTGCTTGAGCCCAGGACTTTGAGGTTGCAGTGAGCTAGGATGACACCACTGCACTCTGGCCTGGGTAACGGAGCGAGACCCAGTCTCGGGGGGTGGGGGAAGAAAGAAAAGGAAAAAATATAAACAGTGATTTCTTTTCATGAACAAAAATCTTGAATGTGGCTCACTGGATCTAAGGACACTTTTGGGGTCAGACCTCAACTTCTCTGGAGGTTGGTTTGAGGCCAGTAGAGTGACCTCTTGGAATGGACCCAGCTTGTGAACAGCCTCATTAGACAGCATCTGTGTAGACAAGGCTGAAGTGACACTACCATTTCTCCAGGACATCTTCTGTAGGTTCATCTCTGCTCTGCTTGGAAACAGACTTCACGAACTCAAATCTGTTGAACTTTAGCATCCTAATGCTGCGGTGGTTGTTCTTTAGTTTGGCCGATCTGTAGTGTCCCCGTCTCAGCTTGTTTCCCTCTTCTCATCATTGTTCCAATAGCATTACAGATATCTGTATTAATGCTACTGCTACTGCTGCTTGTGCTACCGCTACTATGACTACTACTACTAAGGATTGTTTTTTTTTGAGCGACTACATGCTAGGCCCTGTCCTAGGCATTTTTTCGTATCTTCAGAACAGCCCTGCAAAAATAAATATTATTATCTTCATTTTGTGGTTGAAGTTATTGAGGCTCAAAGAATTTAAGAAACTTTGGTTCACTGAATAGTATACTCAGCATATGGAAAACATTTAAAAATTAATGTGCCATCTTTAAACCAAATTGCCATCGTGCACTGTTTACAGTTCCCTTGGTTCACACAGCCAGTGCCAGCTGTGCTTCCTGGTGTGGAAACTGTTGCCAGTAACATGGCTGTAACAGCCAAATGGGTCTGGTGGCTTTGACGGTTATCACAAGCAAGCAAAGGCAAGCAAAGGGTGTCCTTGAGGGCAAGCAGGCCCCATTGGAGGGGAAACACAGTGTGGCAGACTCCAGAGTCAAAAAGCAGCAAGGAGACCTGACCACATGCCAGGCCATTGCTCAGGCATCCCAGACAGAAGAGTCACTAGGTACTGGTTTTCTGTTTTGTTTTATTTTTATTTGTACTGCCTGCCGGATGTTGGTTGTTATGGGCTTAGGGCTGTTAATTCTTGGCAAAACAAGATCTGAAGTCCTGTATTGAAACCACCTCTCTTAAGAAACAGAAAAGTGCTTGTATTGTCAGATCAAAATTAACATCAGCAATCCCTATGTAACCCTGAAAATACACTGACCCTTTGGCATACTCTAGAAGTTTTATTATTAGAAAAACTATTTTATTGTTTCTCTCTTTGCTACAGAATTAGAATTGCTTATTCTAGTGTTTTAATTGTTTAGATCCTGAGTAAGTAGGATTTTCGTGTACTAATAACTTACATTGTGTGGGCAGATTTCATTATTGAAAGTACGTTAGAGAAGGCCTCTCAAGTAGTTCTCCTTTGCATTTTAGGCTCTAGACACAACATGGAATTGATAAGCATACATGACCCATACAGATGAGTAAGAAATAACACATAAGAAACAACTTTAAATTTTTACTCTCTGCTTTAGGTAAGAGGCTCTTTGGTGGTGTGTGTGCTTTGGCTAATGGGTAAAAAAGTGTAGAACCTTACCTAGACAGGATGAAGTTAGAGCAGGTGTCCTGTTGTTCCTGGTCAGAACATTAAAAGCACTTTAAGTGGTAGAGAAAGAGATAGGGCCTTGGACGCTAAGTATTGAAGGTGTTTTTAGCCACAGCTTCTGGCTTAGTGGAGCTGTCTGTCTTGTTGCCTTGAAGTGACATGAACCTCAGTAGCCTTCTGGTTGAAGCAGCCCTTGTGCTAATGACTTATGATAAAAGGGCACCGGGAAGGTATCAAAGAGAGTCCTTGGCTCATTGTTTTCTGAAGATGGCTTCCTTTTCCAAAATGAGGGGGAAATTATCTGAAAGACCTGGGGCTGACTATGTTTTGTCAAGATAAATTGACAGTGCTGTGTCATAAAATCCTGTGTATAAGTTTGCTTTTGCTGGCGATCTGAACCAGCTTTCAAAAGTCCCAGCTAAGTGTTGTCACAAAATACCTGTGGGTAATTTTTCCCTTTTCAAAAACTTTATTTATAGAGTTAACTAATTAGGGACTCTTCATGCCCCTATGTAATTCAATCCAACGTATCAGAGAATTTTGAGTGTGCAATTTGTGTAGCTCACTCTTCATAGTCATTACAATTCACATGTACATTTTTTATAATAATATTCACTGCACAGTGATGGAATCAGAGAGATTTTGTTTTTTAGTCAATCTTGGTTTATTTAATCTCACCCCAGTTTATACCAAGAGGAATTTAAAGTGGCTAAATTAATAATATTCAACAAGATATCTCTTGACCACACTTAGCATAATTTCCCTTTTCACCTTTTTCAAAAAATTCATTGTGAGAGTAAAGTGTTCTCTTGTCTTTTGAGTACCTCATATCATCTCTAAGTTAAAGACAGGAAAACAGGTATAAAATTTTTCCTGAAATGCCCGAAATTTGCATGAGGTGAAACACCTGGTTCTCACACACACATACACACACACACACAAAATCAAGCCCAGACACGCTTAAGGAGCTGAAATAATATTTCATCTGTTTCTAAGATACTTGGGTAAGTTAAACCAAACAGGAAACTACAACAGAAGTCCCTGACTCAGAGAGGAACTATTCATTACTCATTTGACTTTGCAAGCCAAATGATGATGGCATTACCCTGAAATCTACAAAACTTAAGAAAACTCATTGTCAATTATGAAAATATTATGGTTATGCTCTCATATCATGTCATCTTTGGGCAATTCCACCTTCTCCATTTCCATTAGACTACTCTAACTCTTTATACCTCTGGAACTAGATTATGTTTTTGCAAACTTTTTAAAACATGGGGCACTTTAGGGGAGAAGGTAAATCAACCCACTCAATCTTTTGAGTGACCTATGCACCTTATATGCGAGAATGGAAAAACTACATATGAAAACAAATGAAAGATCAATGCACCTTTGACATAATTGAGACACTGCCCAGTTTCTTAAAATATAGGGAGAAGCTAAACATTAGATGCGAAACTATTGTAAACGTGATCTCCTTGGCCGCCCATGGATGGCAGTCATTTGTAATATGCAGACAGCTGTCACACCCAATGAAAACTTTGAAGAAGGGGAAGCAGAATGGGGAAGTGGGATGGAAGGTTTTAGGTTAGTGGTCTTTTAGCATTTTGGAAAATGTAAGTCAATGTGGCATTTGCAGAAGTTATCACACTGTTATCAAAGCCATCATATACCCTCCCTTGAAATCGCACTCAAAGTGCTGATTCCTTTCAATCCTTTGCTATAAGGAAGAGTAAGAATATCTTTCTCCCTAAAGTAATGGTCTAATTTTGTCACTCAGGATCCTATGTCCACGATCCTAAGCCATGCTGTTGCTCAGCAGCTCAGGATTTCTTAGATATTTTTACAAACACTTATTGAGTGCTTACTATTGTGTCAGGGAGTTCTATAGCGTTTTAATGTTCATACAAACCCTATGAGGTTGGGGCTGTTTTTATGTAGATGTGAAAACTGCGACATAGAGAGAAAGCAACCAGCAGCTTGATTGCATACTGTCCTAAAATGGTACCTGAAATAGTCCTCCTGTGCTACCTGTAGCATTTGTTTAGTCCTTTCCTTTTTTTTTTTTTTAAAAAAATCATTATTTAAAAAATTTAAACAGTTTGAAATTACAAAAGTCAGTACATGTATAAAGTAAGGATTAAAACATATATGGAGATAGACAACCAAGAAGTCATCTTTCCGTAACATCCCAAGGCTGCTTCATCCCCCTCTGCTTCACAGAGGTAACTATTATTAATTTTCCAATGTATTTAGAAATTTCCTGTGCCTAAATTAGGATATACACACACATGCATACACATTCTTTTCATTTGTGGGTCTCTTAAGGTACTTGTGTTATAACTTAACATATTATAATCATCTGTGAACATGCTTGTTTCTCTGAATTGATTGTAAGTTCTTGGAAGTCATGCTATGTATACTGGTTACCTACTGTTAAGTAACAAATCATTCCAAGACTTAATAGCTTAAACCAACAACGACATTTATTTTGTCCACACATCTGCAATTTGGTCAGGGCTTAGCAAGAACACCTTGTCTTTGCTCCACTCAAGATCAGCTGGGGTGGCTCGGCGGTTGGGGGCTGGAATTATATGGCATCTCATTTGCTCACACATGCTATGTTTGATGCTAGCTCTCAGCTGGGACCTTGGGTGAGACTGTGGCTGGAACACTTTCCGTGGAACTTGGTCTTCCCATGGAACTGCCTGGCTTTCTCAGAGTGTGGTGGCTGGGCACCAGGCATCCCAAGAGAACTGGGCAGAAGCTGTACTGTCTTTCATAACTTAACACTTGGATGTTGTATAGTATCATCATTTCTGCCGTGGCCACAGGTGTACCCAGAATGAAGGAAAGAGAATGTATATCCCACCTCTAAAAAATCACATTGTGAGGAGACCATGTGGGATGGGATATATTGATGAGGACATCTTTGGAAAAGATGATCTGCCACAAGTATCTTTCCATCTCAGGCTCATCTGTCTACTGTCCAGACGTTCATCTTACAGTTTTGTGTATAGTAGGTGCTCAATTAATGTCCAGGAAACTGAATTGCTGAATCAGGATTAAGATAAGGCAGCTTTTTGCACTGAGCTGATCTAACAGGAGAGGGGTATAAAATCTCACCAGGGACAATTGCTAGGGGTTGCTAGAAAAGGTGCTTATAAAAGGATTCTTCCAGGGTAACTAGTGGATGTTTTCGAGCTGTTTTCTTTATCCAGGGGGCTTTTGGGAAGTGCCATTTTGACTGTAAACGGGAGTCCGGGGCTGGTGCTAGGCTGAGTTTCCTGCGAGCAGGTAGGTGAGACTGTGTTTCCTTTGGGAGCCTCAGTTAATGTGTGAAGCTCTGTCCCCTCTGGTGAACTCTCCAGAATGGCTCAGTAGCCGTGCATGTTTGATGGTTGTTAAATTAGTATGAAGGTGACACTCTGGGTAGAAACAATGAGGGCCGAGTGTGAAGGTTGCATTATGTTTGCTCTTAGATTTGATGTTAATAAGTATTTTAGGGCTTATCAGAGCAGGACCTGAACAGCTGATCACGACATTGGCCCTCTGGTACTGAGACTAGGTCTGTTCCACAAGCTGAGGTCTGATGCTGGAGAACACATCTCCTGACCAAGCGGAGCAAAGAGGCTATGCATGAGAGCAACATGGAGACAGGATGGATGATCATATTCGCAGAATCTGTTTCAGAACTCATGTTTATTTTGTCGTTCTTATTCCTCTGTATCTCTGCACTGTCCTTCATACTCTCACACTCGGTTTCCTGGCCAGCTCTCAACCTCCTCTGCTTTCTGAACATTGGTACACTTGCTGTCTCCTGCCACTGCATCACTTGAACTGAGAACCCTGAATCAGACCAAGCTGGCCCCTGGGAATACCCACCCCTGCTATCCACCCCCTTCATTTCCTCATAGATCTTCTCTCAGGAGGTCCCCATTTGGGCAGTCAAGCTCCAAGAGCTCTGCTCTCCTTCCCAGTTTGGACTCAACAGCATCAGAGCAAAAAAACCAGTAAGTTTCTGTAATGATGCATTTACAAGGGCTTAGAATCAGAGACATGGTTGAAAAAGTGCTTGTTATGCTCATATTTAAATGTATTTGGAAAACATCTATCAGAGGGACAAGGCCAATATCTTTTGCTAAATATTTTTGGCTACTTATAGAAGCTGTCATGCTGCCTACACTGGTTTCTCCACTCCAGGGTATCCGTAGTATTGACTAACTCCATTTCCCTTTTAATATCGTTTATGATTATTTAAAAAAAAAATCTAAACTATTTTAACCATTCCTTTGAAGAGGCCCTAAAAGATCCACTTCCTGCTGCCTACCTGTCTCTGTCCATGCACACTGCCTCTTCTGATAAGAATCAGTGGTAGAGTTTGACTTCATGGTGTTGGGACTCAGCAAAGAATACCCAAAATGAAGGCCTCAGAAGCAGCCTCCAAAGCAAAAGTTTTTCTCTAACCTCCTCCTTCCCTCCTATCTCTCAGTCCCACTCTGCCCTGAGACTAGCCCATAGAAACTGGAATCCTCTACCCCAAAGTGGATCATAGAAACAAGACCCCCTTTTCCTCAAAGCCAGCCATAACATTGAAAAATACTGCTCTAACTTTCCCTCTGCCTTTCTCTGTAAAAACTGGCCATGGAAAAATTATCTGACCTGCCTTGTTTGATTGTAGGTCATACTACCCCCATTCTAGAGATGGTCCTGCCCTATATCCAAGGAAGGAATACATGCTCAGAGAGGCCAGGAAAAATCTAGACAGACAAGCCTCACTGGGTTTCCCCATTCAGTTAGATTATTAACCTTTTTGCCCAATCATATTTGTACAGGGCTCTCCATACTTTGTTCAACCTAAACATAAAAATGGACAATTTCCCCTGAATCTTTGGCTCTTCATTCTAAAGGCTCCCATGTACACATAAAATGCATTTGTATGCCTTTTGCCTATTAAATTTGCCTCTTGCCTTCACTATCAGTGAAACCTCAGAGGGCACAGGAGAACCTTTCCCTTGGCCCCCACAGTAGTGAGCACTGGATGTTGCCTGACATCGGAAGAGGAAGCATCTGAAATGTGAATTTCATGACAGCCTTTTGATGCTCAAATCAGGTTTCCTGATGGGACATTGGTCTGAAGGGATGATCAGACCTTCAATTTTCTAGTTGAGTTCAAGGTTGATATTTATTGTAGCTTTCAGAATTATTGTTTTTGGAAAGCTACAGAATCTTGGTATTTGCTGACCTCCCATTGCCAATGGCTTCTTTAATGAGAGAGAAAATTAGAATTCCCAATGTGGTAAGGCTTTCATGACTTAATTTTTAGAGCCCAGAGGTTGAGCGCTGTATGCTGGAGCTTGACTGCAGTGGTGGCAATGAAATTAGGGTCAGACAGCAGAGCAAATTTCTTAGGTTCCCTCCCATCGCTGCTCATGACAACATCATCCTTCCTGTCCCCCAGCATGGTTCAGCATCCTCAAGTCCCTCTCCCCTAGCAATTTGTGCTCATTTGCTCATCTCTGCAGTGCTCATCTCTCTGCAGTGCTTCTTGCTTCTACTGTCTCCCTTTCTTCCCCATGAACATGGCCCTGGTCCAAGATGTTATTGCCTGTTTCTAAGCACTAGTTGAACTGCTCTTCAGCTCTCTCCCCTCCAATTATCTTATAAGCCATTGCCTAGTCAATTTTCCTAAAATTCTCATTTAGTTAACTTATGCCTATGTTCAAAATATTGGTTCCTTTTTGACCATTGAATCAAGTTCAAAGTATTTATCATCATAGATAAGGGGGCCCTTACCCATCCAACCCCAATAAGGTGCTTGGTAGTCATCTTTTACTAAGTCACCCACACTTCTGGCACACCAGCCTCCTTAACTGATCTCTGAGAGTTTCCTCTTCATGTTTTCTCCTCTCGATGGCTCTCTTTGTCCTGTCATTCACGCGTAAAATGCTGGTTTTTCCTGACACCAGTTTTAACTGTTGAAATTGTACTGATTCTCTAAACTTGTCTTTCATTTTCAAAGAAGAAATTCAAAGAAGAAATTAATCTACCTGTCTGTCCTTTGACATTCTTTGTGTTATTTTTTGTCTTGTACTCTGTAGAGGTGAGCATGTTGAGTTCTTTTACTAGGCTGGAGGCTCATGCAAGGCAGAGACTAGGCCAGGGGTAGGGAACCTGTGACCTTAATGCCACATGTGGCCTTCTAGGTCCTTATTAAGTGTGGCCTTTTGACTGAATCCAAATTTTACAGAACAAATCCTTTTACTTTTATTAATACATTTTGTTCTTCTTTTATATTTAAAATTAACATATTTAAACTACCAAAGCATAAAATAAGTTTCAACAAAATAATCATCCCAGATTGACCAACACAATTAGAACATTAGTAAGCCATAAGAGCTACACTGACAGCTTCTATGTCCATAATTTGTTCTAACTTCCCCGCTTGACTGGCACCACTAACTACACAAGGCTGGTTGACAAAAGTTTAATGGGGTCAAGTATGCCAGTCTGTTATCAGCTTTTGAAAACAGTGCACTATGGTTCTGTTTGGAGTGTAATTTGTGAATAGTTGCACAGCTCGACAGTAGTTTTTTGATTCTGTCTGTTTAACAGCCCATCATGTCAAAGGAGACCAAGAGAATGCTGAAGGAAGAAAACAGATTTTTTCAATGAGGATTGGGAATTGCAATATTATCTTGTTTCTGCTAAAGATAAGATGATTTGCTTGCTTTGTGATACTGCAATATCAACATTAAATAAATTCAGAGCTCATCAGCATTATAACACTCATAAGGATCACAAATATTTTAAATTAGAAGGAGAGGTACAAAAGGTTGTATTGCGGAGATTAAAAGATGAAAAACAAAAGCAAAGATGATTCTTCCAAGCAGCAATAAGACTTGGAAATAATGTCACTGAGGCAACTTATAAGTTGCTTATATAGTCAGGAAAAGAGATAAGACTTCCAGTGATGCAGAAACTGTGAAAAAATGCATCGTTGAAGTTCTAGGATGTTCAGATGCTGATAACGTTTCAAAGCACAAACAACTGTCTCTTTCAAGGAGACCCATAACTGATCAGCAGCACGAAATAGCCTTCAACTTAACAGAACAACTTCATTCAATACTTTAAAAGGAACATATGTATTATTCCATCTCTTTGGATGAATCAACTGATGCTACTGACTCGGCACAGGTTTTATAATTCATTTGGATCATAACAGATTGTCTTTGCTATGAAGAGTTACTCACTTTGGGCACTCTTGTGAAGAGAACACGGGGGATCGATATCTTCAACAATGTTCAAGATAAATGTTGTGAAGTTGGACTGAATTTGGTTAATTTAGTGAGTGTATGTACAGACGGTGCACCGTCCATGACAGGAAAACATGAAGAGTTTATTGCACAGATAAAAAAGTATTAACAGATCCAGATGCTCTCATTTTTTTTCATTGTATCTTGCATCAGCAAAATCTCTGTGCTAAAGCTACTATTTTAATTGACACTTTGCAACAAAGTATAAGTATTGTTAACTATATTATGCAGATGCAACATGGCATTGTCAGTTTTATAGCATGCTAAAGTTTAATGATGAGGTATTCAGTGTGGATTTGCTGTATCATTCTAAAATGCGTTGGCTATCACAGGGACAGATGTTATCCAAAATTTTATCTCTGTGAGAATAAATAGTTAAATTTTCTGAAGAACAGGATCAGCAATGTGAATTATTGAAAAAAGATTTCTGTAGGAATACAGCATTTTTGTGTGATATCATGTCAGATCAAAAGCACTTGAATATTTCTTTGTAAGGTAAAACTAAGTCTATATATGATACGTGGAAAAAAAAAAAAAGTCCAAGCATTTTGAAAAAAAGCTATCTTTTTTCAAAACATTTCTTCTAATGGAAATTTGGATATACATTTTCTCCAGTTAGTAAAGGTCATTGATGAGCACGATGATGTATGTGAATCATTTGAAGAATAAGCAGCTGTTATAGATCTATTATTAATAATTGTAGAATATGATGAAAGGTTCACTGACTTTGAGAATCATGACATCACACTTAAATTAGCATTTCAGCCTCACCTAATTGATGTCACTGAAGTACCTAAAGAACTACAGATGGAATTGATCGAGCTCTCAGTAGATGACATTTTAAAGTCATTGTTTCATGCTAAGAAAGATCCAATTAAAATATGGAAAAATGCAGTAGAATAGCCATGCCTTCACCAACATTCCCCAAAAATGTTTTCTTGCCTTTCAATCACTTATTGCTGCTAATCTACATTCTCTTACCTAACCCAAGTCAAGACACCCTTAAGGTCACAAGTGACTGATACCCATCTAGAGGATCAACTGACACTGCAGACCTCCATGCTGCAACCAAATATTCAAATGCTTTACAACAAAAAGTAGACAGAACAAAGTCATTAAAAGGTTAGTTAATGTTAAAATTAACAAATAGTTTTCATTTTTTGAAATTAGTACATAGAGGTTAGATTTTTACAAAATAATGTACATTTTTAAGTATATCTAATTGAAGTTTTGGCCAGCTGTGGTGGCTCACAACTGTAATCCTAGCACTCTGGGGGGGCCAAGGTGGGAGGATTGCTTGAGATCAGGAGTTCAAGACCAGCCTGAGCAAGATCCAGACCCCATCTCTACTAAAGATAGAAGAAATTAGCCAGGCATGGTGGGTGGCGCACGTCTGTAGTTCCAGCTACTCAAGAGGCTGAGGCAGGAGGAACACACGTTAGCTGAGACAACACAGCAAGACTCTGTCTCCAAAAAAAAAAAAAGTAATTGAAGTTTCTTGAATGAGGTCTTATTTGATTACAGCTAAATTAATGTGTCCTTCTAACATGGAAAGTTTCCCCACTCATGTTCTAGACCATCGCTCAAGTTTTTCTGTATATATTATATATACACCGTGTAAAGCAAATGTGGTAAAAATTTGGTGTCCCTTACTCTGATCATATTTTCTAAATAAAAAAAATCAAAATGTGATCTAACAAAGGATGTTTAAAATATATAATTGTCAAAGGACAGTAGGACAATTTCCTCAAAATCTGGATACATGAAATCTGATTCCCTTTATATGTTAGAGCTTAACTCTAACAAATTTTATAGACACAAACCCCAAATACATAGTAATACCAGTGGTTGGTTACCCAATATGCTGGCATAGAAAGTCTTTAAATATTTTGGTATATACGTCTTCTTCCTTTATTTTCCTTATCTCTTTTTAAAAGTGAGCTCTATGATGTGGTATGTTTATGAGAAAAGAAACTCTTAAAGCCTTACCAAGTTCATTGCCTGCTGCTCAAGAGGAAGCCAATACACTGAAACAGCAGGGGATACAGAAGAGAAAGAGTTTAATATCACAGGTACCATGCGAGGAAATGAGAGCAAGCCCTCAAATCCATCTCCCCAGGAATTTGGGAGAAAGGGTTTTTAAAGATAGTTTGGTGGGCAAAGGGCTATGCAATTAGGTCTGCTAATTGGCTGGGTTCGCGGCAGAACCATAGAGGTAGAAATTGTCTTCTTTGCTGAGTTGGTTCTTGGGTGGGAGTTGCAAAACCATTTGAGTCAATGTCTCAGTCTGGGCCACTGGTCTGGGTGGGTCAGTTGTTCCACCAGAATGCAGGGCCTGGAGGATATCTCAAAAACTAGCCTCAGGTTTCACAAGGGCAATGTTATCTATGCGAGAAATGGAGAAAACCGTGAATCTTTATGACCATCAGCTATGTGACTCCCAAGTAGTAAGCAATTATAGGAAAGCAAGCTGGGGAACAATGGCTGATTATATATACATATTTTCCTTACCAAAGTTCCCACCTTGTGACCCTTTATTAATTTTATGAAAGACAGTTTCAAAACTAACAATGTTTCTTTCCATCTTCAACTATACTACCAAGATCCAACTCATGTGTAAGCTAGTCTGAGAATCAGGGTCACAGAAAATTGTATATTAAAGTCATAAAACTGGCATTATAACGTTTTAAAGAAAAGCTCTTTCTTGCAATTTGTTATTCAAAACCTTTCTTCTCTTGTATTAAAGGTTATAGTGTTCAGAATCGATTCTCTTTGTACCTTGTAATAATATTTTAGCTATCCTGTTTTCAGTTTTGAATAGTTTGTCATTTTTCCATCAGTCCTCTCAGGTAATACATATTTGTGTGTGTGTGTGCGTGTGAGTGTGTGTGTGTGTGTAATGCTATTCATAATGGGCCTACTATTCTATCCCCACCACAAACTTAGCTATTTCTTTTGGGTGCATACCCTCCTTTGAAGCTGGTGGGAGCTTTGTGCACAGATAAAATTTGACAGGAAGGGGATGTTTCCCACCTTCCTCTCTTGGACTTTTTCATCTCTGTGTGACAATATTTTCCACTCCCCCTGAGATAAGAATCTTTTTGTAAATTTTTCTATCTTTAACACCAATGCTCAATGCTGTTAAGCAACATCAGCCGTTCTCACCACATCCACCCAGATTAAAAGTGAGTCAAAGATAATCAGGTTACTCTGGCAGAAACTGTGGCCCCACAAACTGATGATTTTTGATAGTGTGTTCCAGCATATTCTCTTCTAAAAATACTAGGAGACAGACTAAGGCAATTTCCTCTTTGCTTCCTCTTTTTTTTTTTTTTTTTTTAAGAGAATAGGTTGTATTTTCTTTTTTCTACAGTTTTACTCCTTTGCTTAACTTGTTAGGGCTAGATGGATGCTCGATGCTACTGCTCAGGTCTCATGTAGAGCCACTGGATTCCATTTAACTCCCTTCACCAGATGTTTTGCCTAACTTTGTAAAAGTTCATTAGAAGACACTCTACAAATTCCCCCGGCAATCCATGCTGATGCTGAATGGTCTTCCCATTCAGGGAAGTGCCACTCAAGAGGACACATGAAGAATAATAAACATCTTGTTCTTGTCTGGATGTTTGAGGAGTGCGAGGTGGGCATGTCCTGTCCTCCTTTAGATAATCAATCCAAAGACTCATATGAGGCCAGGCTTCACACGACCTGACCAGTCCAGATCCTGTATCAAGGTCTGAGCTTCCTCCTGACTTCCCTCTCTGAATTATCTTCCAGATCTCTACACCTTGTGAAAGGCTAAACCTGGGGCTCTCTTTACCTTAAAATTATTGTTTATATTTAAGTTTCACCCACATGAAATAAACTGAGTAGGCAACGTTCGCTTTTCACCAACAAGTTCAGCTCTAGCTCTTTCCAGTTAAGAAATTGAAGCATCTGGAAGGGTTACTCCTGTGATAGCTTTTAGCTGAAGTTTCCCACGAGCATGTTTTCATGTGCATGGGATTGAGCACTCAAGGACAAGAGATAAATGTCTTCTAAATATTCAAATATCAAATACAATTACTATTAAACTGATCTAAAGACCCACCCTCCCAAGAGTAATTTTGTTTTGGAATAATATTTTCTATTATAATTTATTTAGGATAATTTTACATGTGTTTTGGGGCAAATTGAATATCCTCTTGCTACCTAAGTTTCCCTGTCTGTGACAGGAAGCAGAGGTGGTTGATTGTGCTAAGGACGTTTTTAACACTAATCATATTTTTTGATTTTGTGATTCTAACTTCAGTGTGGATAGAAAGGTGATTAGAATGGACAGTTGAACAGAAAGACCTGAATTATGTAATTAATAGTAATTTGGGAGTCAAACTGGATCTTCTTTATCCCTCTGAGGGAGTCTTTGCCTCACTCAGTGCCTTCAAATTTCTCCCCCTCCTGCTGTTTTTCCTTCTTTCTTTTCTCTTTTTTCCTTTCTTCTTCCCTTTTATTCCCCTCTTTCTTCTTTGTTCTTTGGGTAGAGGGGGGAGGTAGAGGCATCATTTTCCTAAGCAACACATTTAGGAAGTTTTTGTAATGACTTCCCCAAATTCCTGCTCTTTAATAGACTGATGTTGAGTAAAGAGACTGTGTCAATGTCCAAGTGCACTTTTAAAATTTTACTATTTTTGTATTAAATTAACTTTGCATTTTCCCAGTTTTTCATCTTAGAAAGCAATAGCTCAAGAGGAGAATATTTACTAGAATGTGAGATCCCTTCCATATCCATGTAATTACTACTTCTCTTGAAAAAAGGACATGCTAATTCAAATGCGCACGTTTAATACAATGCATTTTTGTTCCTTTGATATATTTATCTTATTTTCTAAAGAAAGTTCAGCTACCATGATTAAGTCTATATTCTATCTTCTTTCTAACCCCATCCCAAATGACTAAGCACAAAAATGTGTCTTAGGTTTATTTAATTTCAAAGAACAGGAAAAAGGAAGTCAGTAATTCATTTAGTACTTTTTTCACTTGGATCTTTTCCATGTACCTGAAGAAGGATTTTTCCATGTACGTGAAGAATAATGACCTACTTTTTTTTTTTGTTTGTTTTTTTTGCTTTCTTACGTTTCAGTATTGAGGGTTCTTTGTTTGTTTTTCTGTCAGAGTAGATTTCCAGCAATTTGGTAAATGTTGTAAAATCAATCAATTTTTTAAAAATTTGACCTACCAAGACTATAAAAGTACATCCCTACATATTCATTTTTGAATTGATGGATAGATGACAGGCAGTAGGCAGCAGCAGGTTTGAGTATTAAAGGATTCTCGTGTTAGGCTTCAGAAATCTTAGCAATCTGATCTGTAGCACATGAAAAGAAATAGGAAAAGAGTAAAAATGAAAATATGTATGAGAATTTGGTCCAAATTCAGAAAACAGCAGCAAAGAATTATTTTTACTGTAAAAATAAAAAACAGTAAATCTAAAAATCTGGAATATTTGATATCATTATGAAGAAATGAACTGATTATTTTGTTTTATTCAAAAGTTATCTCTTCTTTGTCTGATGCCTTGCAGAAATCTTAGAATCAGTGGAAAGAGAATAAAAATGATTGAAAGTTTGGAAGTTTGAATTTATGAGGAAAGATGAGAACAAGGTACAGTTCTAACGATGGTCTTCCAGTAAAGGTAGTGTGGTTGGAGGGAGGGTTGATAATGTGGTAAGAAGAAGGCTGGTGCTTAATCCCACAGCTACTCCCAATGACCCCTTGTGTCTTCCGGCTAGGCTGCTTCACCACTTGTCTGTATCAGTAAAATGAAGGCATTGTATTGGGTGATTTTTAAAGTCCCCAGCTCAAATTTTATAATGGCTTCTCATCCACAGGGACTATAAAACAAGAAAAAATGTGCAGACTGTATTGAGTCAGCTTCGTTAAGGAAAAAAATACAGCATTTTTTAAAGCTAGGGAAGAAACACTCAGAGAATTTGGAAAATTTTATTCCGAATTTTTTAATGTTGGTATTTGGGTTCAGTGCTTATCTTCTTTTCCTTCCCTTTGCAAAGCCCACTGTGTCTTGTTTATTCTTAGCAGCATTCAAATACCAACTCAAGAAAGGAATGAATATAGAAAAATCAATGCAAGTACAGTGTCTTCTGGAGAGTCCGCTGGTTTCCTCTAAGCCTGCCCTACTTTTTCTCAAACCTGGCTTGCATGCCAATTTGTTGTGTTTCTTTGCAAATCTTGTTATAGTTTTTGGAAAAAAAGTTAAAAAAAGAAAAGGAAAAGAATGAAAATTACAAAACTATATAAAACGAACAGACTACCAGTACTTAAAAACAAAATAACAAAAAATTCTCCTCTGTGCCCAGGTCCTTCGGGAGCCCATGGAAACAAGTAAATAATTAACTATTCCTCACTTGGAGAATGACAAAGAGGGCCTCAGGGTTTGTTAAGCAACCAGTAGATGGTCTTCAACACCCCATGTAGTGCAAAGGTCCCACACAACATGATTCTTGCCTTCAGCGAAATCACATTTCAAAAGTGGGGAAAAGGGAAGTTTAGACTAAGCCAACCAAGGTGGTTCACTTGAAAAATGACAAAAGCCATTTAATTTCCTAGTGTGTCCCTAAATACTCCCAACATTCTATACAAATATATGCACGTGTGAACTATTTACTATTTAAGGGAATTTTTACCCTTTGAAAAATTCAAAGGTGTACATGTAATAAAGGCATCCGTCAGCAGTAGTTGGAATACAAATCAAAGTCAATTGTAGTGAATATTATTGATCATGTTACCCCTGCATTTTAGAAAAGATTTCAAATAATCTGTTTTTAAAAATCTCTAAAAGCCCCTACTAAACTGACTCTCTAAGCCAGGCAAAGATGCAAGTCAATAGGGCGGCAGAAAAAATCGCTCTACAACCCCTGGTTCTGTGGGGAACGCCTTGGGTCTGTTTTCCAGAGTGAAGAGGGAAGGAAATACTTCCTAAGTGGTTATGCATTTGTGTGTGACCTATACAGGATTTTTTGCAGTGTCCTACACACTGATTATGGAGTTGAATATATCATAGATAGGAGCAACAGATCGATACAATTTGGCTTTTCCTTCATTCAGTTTCTTAGCTCGTGGCTAGAAGCCAGTGATATATTTTGCTGTCTTTGTTCCTCACTCCACACGTGCTCTGGCAAGCAGTTATTATGTTTTCCTTTCACTGCGTAGCCACGATCAGTGTACTTCTTTGAGGTCCTAGGAAGAATTTTAATCAGTCCTGGCCGGTAATCACTGTCTCTTTCCAGATGCATCGCTTACACATACTTCATTTTTATTCTTCTCCAGTGTTACGGAGAAGGGTGTTGCTGAAATCCTCCCTGTTAGAGAGCTTGTCAGCTGAAGTTGCACGACCAGCAGGAAAGACATAAAAGGCTTCTTTCTCCTCTCCTGTAGAATGAGTGAGAGCATTGTTTTCTGACACTGCTAATCTAAAGCACAGGTATTTGGGTGATTGCGTATACTCTACTTTTCCCTCCCTCTGGCCCCCAAAATATTTAACATGTTATTTCCACTTTGCACTTGTTCTACTTGGTTTAAAGAAAACAATTTGGAGGGACAGTAGCTGTTTTATCTCCCAGTTAACCCCTGAACATGCCTGGCATTCCTCTACCAAGCTTCTGAGTATTTCAGCAAATGAGCATGTGAAATAGTTTAAAATAAAAATTTAGCATCAGTCATTTTTATCTACTCTGACCCCTTCCATGTCACCTCAGAAACCTCTATGTGACATTCAATTAACTGAATTATCTGCGCCAAATACTCTGTCTATTCATTTAACATATTCATCCAATTTTTACTAAGCCAGGACATTGTTTAAGCCTGTGGGGATCAGATATATCTATATCTATATCTTGAGATTCTTGTCCTAATAGGAGAATGGCCATACAGACAAATGACTGGGCTGTATGGTGACGTGTCAGGACTATGAGAGTAGCACAGATGCTAATTCTTATGGGAGTGCAGGAGTGGCAATGAGACATCATCAGGGAATACTCCACAGAGGAAGTGGCATTTGAGCTCGGATCCTAACAGAGTATGGAATTTCAATGACTAGAGATGAGGGTTGGGATATATTGGTTAAAGGATACAAAATTTCAGTTAGTCTGGAGGAATTAGTTCAAAAGACCTATTATACATCATTATGCCTCTAATTAATAGCAACATATTGGATACTTGAAAATTTGCTGAGAGAGTGGGTATTAAGTGTTCTCACCACAAAAAAAAAAAAATACATGTGTGGTAATGTACATGTTAATTAGCTTGATGTAGCCATTCCACAATGTATACATATTGTAAGACATCATGCTGTACACCATAAACATATGCAATTTTTATTTGTCACTTAAAATAAATAAATAGTAAGGTAGAAGAAAGTAAAAGAAATAGAGATGGGGAGAGGGTTTTTAGGAAGAGAGAACAGTTTAAACGACGAAACAGAGGTAGGATGATGCTAGGTGAATGGTCAGGAGGAAGACTATCACATCTCAGAGCAGTGAGCTAGTCTATTTAGGTTAAGATTAAAATTTAAGACTGGAAAGTTAGCTATGAATTAGATTGCAGATGATTTTGAATGCAAGGCTAAGAAGTTTAACCTAAATTCATAGTTACAGGGACGTGACACTGTTAGATAGAAATAGTTAGATGGATGTTTATGGGCGACCAGCTGTTGTCTATTGTGTTGGGTTGAGGACTGAACCTCAGGAAAGGAGGAGACAGATGCCAGACATGCCAGAGGCAGAAGTGGCAAAGCCTGAGGTCCAACCATATGAATAAAAGATAAATCTGAGGCAAATGAGATGGGAGCTGTGTTCTGCCCTACATGATCATCCTGGCGGGTTCCATTCTTTCTTGTGCTTTAATGTCTGCACATCTCGGGGCAGGGAGGGACAGGGCTGTGTTGAGAGAGAAGTCCAAACTACACTCTTCAATTCTGATGCCTGTCTTCTCCAACTTCACATTTTTGAAATCAGGATGATTCTTACCATCTGTGGGTACATTTAATGTGGAAAATTTTCTTGAAAAGCAGTTAGTAAACCGAAGGTGCATACTTTAATTGATGGTACCTTATCACCAAAGAAATAAAGTAAAATGTATATTATTGCTGAATTTGGGTTTTGCTTTCAAAACAAAATTACTGTTTGGGGTTTTGCTTTCAAAACAAAATTATTCCATACTCATTGCAATTAAGCCAAACAACCCAGTATGCATAAATTACATTTAAATATTAAAAACACAGTAAATATTATTCAACAAACACCTACATTGCCCAAAGTAAAGAATCACTGGGAAAATAAATCAACTGCCGCAGCTTTGGGGATTATGAATGTATTCATCAAATGCTTACTGAGTAGCTCTTATAAAAAAAGTCACTCTTCTAAGTGCTAGAGGGATATGAAATAAATGAGAAAAGAACTCCGTCTTGGTGTCGGGGTGGAGAGGTGGAGCTCATGAGAAGAAGAGACAGGTATACATAATTTTAACAAGGCAAAATGTGATTAATCGTAAGAGAGATCTCCAAGGCATGCTTTGGATTATCTGAGGAGGAGACGCTTGGGAATGTCAGACGAAGCTTCAAGGAAAATGTGGCATTTAAATTGGGCTTGGAGAGTGGGTAGAATTTCTACAGATAGAGGTAAAGGGAGTGAATCTAGGTGAGCAATGTGTTGTGAACAAAGGTAAGAGCCTAGAAAGAGCCATGGGGGTTCAGGGAACACAAAAGTCCCGAGTAGCTGGAGTACAAGCTGTGTGTAATATTAATAATGGTTGTAGGAAGCATTCGTTGAGCCATTAACTATGCGCTAGGCACTGCTGTGTTTCACTTGGTGGTGTGTAGTACTATCGGTCCTGTTCTTTAGGACACTGAAGCACAGATCAGCTAAATAACTTGCTTTAGGGCATAAAAGCCCAAACATAACCAGTTAGACTTACTCCTCTAGTAAGCAGGACATGTCTAAGGGCATGCACACACCCCTTTCATGTAGATGTGAAAGGAGGTTGGACATGGGTGAGAGGAAGTGTTACGAACTATGTGAAGCAGTTTGAAGTTTATTCTGTAGCTGTAGTGACAGCATTCTCTGGATTTGGGGCACTGTGTCCCCACCATTATGGTGTATGTAGTGGAATTGGACCATAATGGTCTTTAGCAATATGGTACCAGGAAGGTGTAGGTTGTGTGTCAAATTCTAGCATCCTCCAGGGAACTTTTAAATCCCTAAATTTTTATTATAAGATTTTGCATTCTCAAAGGTCTTTTTCATTTTCTATTTCATTTATTTTGATCTTCATAACGATGTGGCATTTCACCCTGCATTGGGTGCATGGAGAAATATACCTGCAACTGGCATTGATTTTATCAAAGCCTTATGGCTGGTAGGTGGTAGAGCTAGGGAAGGAAACAAGATGTTCTGGAGCCTAGATAATTGCTACTGTTTTGGTCCTTGGTCCTCTCTTCTTTCCACTAGTTTTATCTCAACGATCCCCTTTTTAAAATCAGCGGTGTAAATGGGCACGCATATGGTAATTGATGGGTTTGCCTGACACTGGAAATCAGTACTGCTAAGCAGAAGATAGTATCCTTACCCAACAGGAGAAATGGACCATTCTCTGGCCAACATTGGCAGAGCTGCGAGGTCTAGTGTTTGCCCAGGGAGGCAGTAGCTGCTGTACGTTTTCATTGATGAGGAGGGAACAGTCCTAGCTGGCCGCCTCTGGAAATTCAGTGCCTGGACTTCATGGCAATTTCTCTTGGCTGCTGTTTTGGGAACTGGGCCAGCTGTCCAACTATCTGGGGCTAAATCATTCATTTCACAACCTTTTTGCCCCTCTGCTCTCAGTTTATTAGTAAAATAGGATGCTCACAGTGCTTGGCTAAAGAGAAAATGTCACTGTTTCCGAATTCGGAACAATTTTTTGCCATATATCAATATTTGTTTATAAAATGTCAATACTTGTCATTTCAAAGTCCTTCCATTGTGTTTTGAGTCAATATCCAGGACAAGGAGGTGCTGAGCAGTTATCTGTTCTCAGGGTTGACAGCACATTCCATTTCTAAAATTGTCTTAAATATTTCTAAATGTAAGGGAGAAGGATAATATCTGAATTTCCTAGGGCTGCCTTAACAAATTGCCACAAACTTAGTGGCTTCAAACAATAGAAATTTATTCTCTCACAGTTTTAGAGGCTAGAAGTTAGAAATCAAGGTGTTAGCAGGGCCACGCTTCCTCTGAGACTGGGTAGATGCCTCCTTGCCTCTTCCTAGCTTCTGGTGGTTGCTGTCAATCCATGGTGTTCCTTGGCTTGCAACTGCAAAGTTTACAGTTCAAAATTTGCTCCTGTCATCATATGGGGTTCTTCCTGTGTGTCTGTTTTTGCAATGTGTTCTTCTTATGGAACACCAGTCGTATTGGGTTGGGGTTCACCCTAATGACCTCATCTTAATTTGATCGCATCTGCAAGGCAGAAGTGGCAAAGCCCTACCCAAATAGGGTAGACCCTATTTGTAAGCAAGATTACTTTTAAGGCACCAAGGGTTAGGACTTCAACATATGTTTTGGGGGGACACAATTCAACCCACAACAGATGTAACCAATAATTGATACTGTTTCTTTTATTATGGTTAGTTACATCCTTGTCATATATCACTTTATCAAGATTATAAACCTCTTAGGGGTACAAGCTGAGCTAACATAGAGGAAATACCTTGACCCTTCTTGGTAAATCCATTGTATTTGTTAGAATCCTTGTTTTAATTGCAATCGTACTGAAACTTTATTTTTTAGTTGCTATGTCCCCTACTGGATTCTTACCTCCGTGAGGGCAGGGATTACATCCAGCTCATTTCTACATCTTTACACAGTTAACTAATTATGGGGAGGCAGTATTGCAGAGTGGTTAACCTTGTCATCAGTGGAGATGGATGATGTGGATGCTGATCCTGGCTTTCCAAGGTATGAGCCATGTAACCTTGGGCAAATATATCAGCTGAAGTATTCTCATCTGGAAAAGAATAATAAATGTCATATTATTCTTATGGTTTGTGTGAAATTAGACACATTTAGCACACTGTCTAGCTCTTATTATGACTGAATGCTCAGTAAATGCTTGTGTAATTGAAACTGAAGAAGACTAAGTAGTCTAGTCGTAGTTCTGCCATTATCACTCTGTCTCTTTGGACAAGACCGCTACATTTTCTGGGCCTCAGTTTTTTAACTCCTGAAAATTAAAGGAGTTAAGTGAGATGACCCTGAGGTTCCTTCCAGTCTGAAATTTTGTACACTCATCAAGTATCTTCTTATGATTCTGAGAATAAGCACAATTGGCCTTCCATATCCGTGGGTTCCACATCCATAGATTCAATCAACCACGAATTGAAAATATTTAGAAAAAAATAGATGGTTTTGTCAGTACTGAACATGTACAGACTTTTTTTGGTCATTATTCCTTAAATAGTACAGTATAACAACTATTTACATAGGATTTACATTGTATTAGGTATTATAAATAATCTAGAGATGATTTAAAGTATACAGAAGGATGTGTGTAGGTTATATGCAAACACTACACCACCTTATATAAGGGACTTGGACTTGGGCACTTATGGATTTTGGTATCAGTGAGGGTCCTAAAGCCAATCTCCTATGGATATTGAGGGATGACTCTGTGTGTGTGTGTGTGTGTGTGTGTGTGTGTGTGTGTGTGTGTGTATGAAGAGAGAATCAGTTTCTGTTGATTCTGTTCTTTATTGAGGATTCTAACAAGTAGTATGGATTTATCAAAGAGGGACATATTGGTTATTGGTTTCTCTCTTGCGCTTGCTACCTTTTACTGTATCTGTTTGACTTATTATGTTAATTAATAAAATTTGAGAGCTATTTATTGCTACCTATTGTAGATGAGGCTCTGTGCTAGGTTATGGGCATGCAGAAATGACTGTTATAGTATTCGTCTATGTATTATTAATATGTTTGAATCTCAAAGCACTTGAGATTTTATATCTTTTTAAAAATTGTAAGTAAGCAAGTATAGAAAAAAATAGAAAATTCTGGTTTTCTAAGAAGTTATCTTATTGCTTCTCTGTAATGCCTTCTGCTACACACACACACACACACACACACACCCTTCTAGGCCCTGAAAATACACACACCTTTCTAGACTCTGAAAACAAAAATGAAGAGGGTGAGGAACATTGCATCGTCAGTTGCTTCCTGCTGGCCCTTCTCTGCTGATTCACTTACTGTTATCAAAGGCAAGTCCTTTACAGGTGGCAGAGCTAATCCAAACAGCTCCAGATTGTTACTGAAACCACAAGGGGGTTGTGGCCTAGGTTCGGTTGCTTGCCACACAGAAAACCAATTGCTTGGACAGTGACGATTGCCAGTACAGAAAGGAATTTTAAATACAATTGACACCAGCCAGGAGACAGGGAAGCATCCTCAAATCTGTCTCCCCGACTAATAGAGAGTAGGGGCTTTTACAAGGGGTTACAGAATGTGGAAATTAATTAGCAGCTGCATGCATCAGGGTAGGTTGTGTTGAAATTAATGCAGGCAGGTGGTTTGATTCAGTACTTACAAATGAGTGAGGAATGGTGAGTCTTGGCCTCAGGAAGTGTTCAGCAGGGGTCTTTCTGCATCTCAACTCCTTTATCTTGCAGAAATTCCGCCATTTCTGGGAAACAACACAAAAGGTCAAGTAGTTAGATGTCACAGGGCTCTGGTTGTCAAGGCCCTACTGGCCTAGGAATCCAAAGCATAAGAAAGACACAGGGAAAACATGTGTCGGGGTTCATCCTCTGTTTGTTCATGGGGCCCATTATAAGATGATGACTAGATTGGAGGAGGTGGGGGGGATCTTTTTTGGGAACCCTAAAGTGAAAGCTGTCCCTGAAGCTGTTCCATCTGGATGTGGCTTAACAACCTTATTCATTCAGTTGGATGGAGTTGAGGTCTCTCTAGTAGGTAACATTTGAGTTGAGGTTTGGCAGGGGAGAGAGACAGACAGACAAACAGACACAAGTGAAATAGGTCAGAGGGAACAGTGTGTTGGGCAGAAGGAATAGGGAGTGTGAAAGCCCTAAGGAGGAACTGCTTTCTATTGGAGGGACAGACGGAAGGCCAGCATGACCAGGGTGTGTGGTCTGATATGAGGTCATAGAATCTACTAGAACATGCAGGACCTTGAAATAAAGGTTAAAGAGTTTTGATTTTACTCAAAGGCCAGGGGAAAATCACCTAGATTTCATGTTGGGGTTTTGCTGTTCCAAGTACCACACAAAATTCCAGGCCCTGAACAGGTTTCTTGCTTTCTAAGAAGTTACTTTCTAAAGCCCTGAAGCCCTTCCTGAATCTGTGGGGTTGCCTGCCCACACTCATTGGGCAAGGGTTAGATTAGGTAAAAGCCAAGCACTGATGGTGACGCAGGGTGTCAGTTAAGGGAAGAGGCAAGAACACTGTCATTGTTTACTTTGAATTTTGATAAAAGATTTGGATTTTGAAATGGAACTATACATGTGTGGTGGAGAAGGGTTGGGGTAATAAATGACTAATGAGAAGTGAATTACACAGTAGAGAACTACCACTTTAGAAACAGTGGATTTCAAAAGGACAAACCAACGGCCTTTACCTCCATACAAATTAATGGCCTGTGATTGTGTTTTTCAACTTGACTGTATTATTTTGGGGAGACTTCAGCAGACCATTTTGAGGAGGAATTTTACTTGGTTGGAAGAAAATGATAAAGAAATATGAAAGAATTACCTAAAAGGATGGAAAAGAAATCCCATTAACAAAACAAAATCTTAGGCTGTCAACAAACACCAAACATCCAGTGGATAAACCAGTAATTCTCATTAGTGAGCATAAACGAGAGTATGAGGTCCTACAACCGTAAGATATTATTACCAACATATTGTTAATTGGCTTTTAAAAGTTCTCTGTGAATTATTGGTATTTTTAAAGTTTACCAAATAATATATGAATGCATACTTACTGTAAAAGGTTCAAACCATGAAGGGCATAAACTTAGAAAGTCCTCCTTCACTCTCTCTGGGCCTTCTCCCACAACTCCTCCAGTGGTAACCGCTATTCTATTAACAGATTGGTATGTATCTTTTAGTCTTCTTTATGTCTAGATATGTTAGTGTACATAGACATATGTGATCTTCCTTTAAGAATAAAGCACAAATGGGATCATGCTGCACAATTGTTCTTCTACCTCTCTCCCCACTTTTTGCTTTCAAGATCTTTATCAGCATATGAATGTTTATTTTACACTATTTAATAGATGCAGATTATTCCACAGAATTAAGTTACCATAAATTATTTAACCAATTCCCAATTTCTATCCATTTAAAACTCTAGTTTTTGGCAATTACAAACAATGCCATAAGAATCATTCTTGTATGATTTTCTGCACAGGTAGAAATACTTCTGTGGGGTCAGTTCTTCAAAGTAGCATAACTACTTTTGAGTCCTAAAAGTGCAATGTGTTGTATGTTGCATGTTATAAATTTTCTTACTGCCCAAATTTTCCCACTAATAGGTCTTTATTGATTTATAGCCCTACCGAAAGTGTTTAATGCCCATTTATTTGCAACATCACCAATACTGGATATCACCAGCCTTTATTTTTTTGTTCTTTTGGTGGGCAAAAATTAGTATCTAACTATTTCAGTTTTTACTTTCCTGATTACTAATGAGGTTGAACTACTTTAAAGAATGTTTTGATGATTTGTATTTCTTCTATAAATTATATGTTCATAGCCTTTGCTCATTTAAAAATACTTTTCTGAAGAAGTATAATTTTAAGCATACTGTAAGCCATTAAACAATTGTCTATCACAAATAATTTCTCACTGTCACTTAGCTTTCACCTATACACATTATAGCTTTCATTGAACAGAACTTATCCTTATGTCGCTAGTGCTTTCTGGGCTACTATGTATTGTTAGAAAAATCACTTTCAACCTAACCTTATTAAAATATTCTATATTTTCTGAAATTCTTTTATATATTTTAATTATTTTTACATTTAACCCCTTAAGCTATCTGAAATTTACTATTATATTGTGATAAAAGGCTAAAACTTATTTTTCTTTCCAAAAGGGACCCAACCTCATTGATTGGAGGGTCTACTCTTTTCCTAATGAATTGAAAGAACTTGATGATATAATAAATTCCTACATATGCATGGGTATGTTTTGGGATTCTCTATTCATTTGAAAATATTGAATTTGCCAATCTTTTTTATTGACCTCTTCTACTTAACAGTACAGTTCCAATTCATATAATATTTTTTTGATACTCAAGTAGAAACAGTCTCCCCGGTGCTCATCCTCACTTCCATTTTCTATCACTATTATTTTCAACTTGGTCTGGCTAGTCTCACGCACTTGCTGTTTCAGATGACTGTAAGAATGAGTGCCAAATTTTATAAACAAACAAATAAAACCTATATGGATTTTGATTTGCAGTATATTGAATATTTTACAACCTCTGGGGATAATAAACATCTTTACAAGAAAAGCTCTTTTTGTACCGGAACATGGCATGCCTTTCCCTTAGTCTGGACATTGTCATTTTCTTTGTAAAGTCTTAAAAATGCTTGTTAGATTCATTCCTATTTTATGAACTTTTTGACTGTTTATGTTTTTTCCCCCCACTATTATAAGTCCTTTCATGATGACATGATGTTATTATTACAATACAATATATTAATTAATTATTATATTAATAAGCACATGTAATAATTGCTGCTATACATGAAATTTATTTCTTTATTTTTGCATGTTGTCTTTTGAATCCTACATTTGGAAAATGCTTGCTGAGTCTGTTCTTTGTAGATTGTCTAGTTATAAAACCATATAATCAACAGACTTTACAGTTTTATCTGTTCCTTTAGAAAATCTGTATCTCTTATTTGTGATGTGGAGTACAACAGTGAAGAGTGATGATCGTTATGGTCATCGCTATCTTCCTTCTTACAATAATGGAAATATTTACATGTTGAGGTTGATATTTGGTAGATATTTCTGGAGATACCCTCATTGTGCTAAGAAATTTTTCCTTCTATCGCTAGCTTACTTGGGATTTTTTTTTTTTTTTTTTTTTTTTTGAGACAGAGTCTCACGTTTTTGCCCGGGCTAGAGTGCCATGGCGTTAGCCTAGCTCACAGCAACCTCAAACTCCTGGGCTCAAGTGATCCTTCTGCCTCAGCCTCCCAAGTAGCTGGGACTACAGGCATGCGCCACCATGCCCGGCTAATTTTTTCTATATATAT
>CAUYRT010035092.1:0-105604 GCA_963574885.1 Lepilemur ruficaudatus
GTGATCTTTCGCTGGTTCTTTCTCATCTGGGTTCTTTGTCAAGGGTCGGAGTTGCTGGGATTGGATTATAAAGCACAGTCTGAAAGGTTGCTGCTATCTTCTTTCAGCCTCTAGCAGGGAAGAGGACTGGAGGGGAATGTGACTGTCTGTCGACCAGGTTACAGGATGAATCCTGATATGATTATTAACATAGAACATCCGAAATAGTTTGCTGGCTATTATTATTATGTATCTTATTATTAGAAGTAATAAGAGCATTTAACAAGGTGGCTGGGTGAAGACCAATGAATAAGAATCAGTTGCCTTTCTATATGTCAGCAACAAACAGAAAATATAATTTAAAAATCACCTTTTTATATTAGCAACTGTAAAGCAGACTCAGTTACATAGGAAGATATACTATGTCATGGTATAAATGGCCAAAATTCAGTATTATGCCGTTATCTGGCCTTTCAAAAACTTTTCTGTAGATTCATGAAATTCCAATTAAAATCCCATCATAATATTTTGAGGATCTTAACAAACTGATTCTAAAATTTATATGGACAATCAGAGGCCCAAAAATAGCTAAGGCATTCTAGAAGAAGGAGAAAAGAACATGGGGGACTTGATTTAAATGTATGAAAAATCTGTAGTAATTAAGAAAGTATTGTATTGGTACAAGAAACAAGTAGACTGTTGGAACATGATAGAGACTTTCAAAAAGACGTTTGCATCCAGGAACTTGACTGAGTTGGCCTTGCACATCATTAGGGGAGGGATATCCACTTTAAGTTTTGATGTGAGATAATAGATTATCAAAATGGAGAAAGCAGTAAAAGTAAATTCCTAACTCACATTGTATATAAAGTCCCAGTGGACTAAAGACCTAAATGTGAAAGAAAAAATGCAAAAATTTTAATAGAATATTGAAGAATATATGATCTGTGGGTAAAAATTTTTAATAAGACATTTTAAAAGGTGCTAATTAAGAAAGATGTGACTACATTGAAATGAAAACATCTTCATTATTAAAAGATACCATTAAAAACTAAAAAAAAAGCAATGAACTAGGAGGAGATACTAGCAGCATACATAACAAAAGAACAGTATACAAAGAACTCCGAACGATTACAAAAAGATAAATGGCCCTGTAGAAAAACAGACAAAAAGCATTTCACAGAGGAGGAAAGATATGAATGGCACATCATCACATGAAAGATGTGCAACCTCATTAGTGCTCAGGAAAATGCAGGTTCTGACCAGTGAAATAGCATTTTACACTCAGTAGCTTGGCGAAAATCCAGAAATCTGATATCAATGGTTGGTTTTGTCAGACATGGGATGCAGGACTAGAGGAAAAGAAAGACATGCCAGAGGAAATGTCATGTACATTGATCAATATACCATTGTAGGCTCACTTAAAAATACCTCAGATAATGCCAGTACCAAAAGGAAAAACTTGTTGCCACTTTAATTTAGCAACGAAAATATTGTTTCTAAACAATAAGAAATTTGTAAGAAACATAGGCATCAACTTGTATTTAGAGCAGGTTTTTTTCTCCCAGACTTTTTATAATCAGATTCCTGGTCCCTTCCCCCTCCTCCCTGAACTGACGATTTTCTTGAAGGAATATTATCTAGTTTTATATTTTATACTTTTTTCATGTTAGAGTCTGAGGTTTCAGCTTTATATGTTCTATATTTACAGTTGTCAAATATTATAGTATACCTATTGGAAAACTCTCAAAAGATTTCTTTATGAGGCCGGGCGCGGTGGCTCACGCCTGTAATCCTAGCACTTTGGGAGGCCGAGGCGGTTGGATAGCTCAAGGTCAGGAGTTCAAGACCAGCCTGAGCAAGAGCGAGACCCAGTCTCTACTAAAAATAGAAAGAAATTAATTGGTCAACTAAAAATATATGTAAAAAATTATCCAGGCATGGTGGCACATGCCTGTAGTCCCAGCTACTCGGGAGGTTGAGGCAGAAGGATCACTTGAGCCAATGAGTCTGAGGTTGATGTGAGCTAGGCTGATGCCACGGCACTCTACAGCCCGGGCAACAGAGTGAGACTCTGTCTCAAAAAAAAAAAAAGATTTCTTTATGTACATTCCTCTCTTTCTGAAGGACAAGAAATCTATGTAGGAAATGCCTAAGAATCCACAGATATGAACAATTCTACTTTTTGTTGACAGTTTTACTTGGTGGAAGTTAAGAAGGGAACTAACAAGGAGGGAGATATCTTTGTTTTTGTCATTACTATCATGTCTATGCAATAGGATGAAATTATTTGCTTTATAAATACTATAACATTCTTAATTTTTTGTATGTGCATTACTTTTTCAATAGACAGTAGATTCAAGCCAGTTATAATTACAGCACCAGCTAGTGCGAAGGTGGTCGATGGAGACTTTGTCACTTTGTCCTGCGATGCCACGGGGGTGCCAGTGCCAGCCATTCGCTGGTATGACAGCCACGGGCTGATAACCAGCCATCCGTCTCAAGTCCTCAGATCTAAATCCCGGAAATCACACTTACTTAGACTGGGGGGCCTGGACCCGGAGCCCGTCCACTTTGTGGTGTCCCGAGCTGGCTCCAGCGTGCTCCATCTTCAGGCTGCTACTCGAGAACGTGCTGGGAGGTACGTCTGTGAGGCTGCCAATGAACACGGCTCCACACAGGCAGAAGCGTTCATCACAGTTGGTGAGTGGCCATTATTATGTTTTCTCAGTTGAATATTTCTTTTTATAGTAGAGGAAAAAGTGATGTGAAATGTTATTTTAATGACTCTAGCAATGTATTTTTTTTCCTGATGCCAGTGAAATATAGAACTGTATTTATTGGTGTTTGGCTTCATGTAAATCAGATGAAACTTTGTCTCCATTTCTGGTGTGTTTGTTAAGCTTGTAGTTGTCATATAGGAAGCTCTCCTTTCGGAGCAGGCTCAAAATGTAATCTATCTTTTGGGAGTAATGCTTTTGGTTTTGTAAGCTACTGAAAATGGCATTACAGACATTTTTAAGGCGAGTACTTGGTAACTATAGTATTCAAAGTCTAAAAGGTTGACCATTGAGAATGTAGAGTTGTGGCACTATCACATATAACCTGTATGTGTATATTCCCCCATTTTATCCAAAGTTGTTTTTCTGATAGGATGTATAATATTAATTCTTTATATTTTACTGATTTTTGATGCTGATGACTTAAAAATTTTATATGATTTTTGAAGTGCTGTTATGTAGAATATCAATATTAATGAAAATGACCTCAAATTTGACTTAATGCAGATTCAAACCTTACATCAGTAGGTATTGAGAGCAGTGTTCCCCAACAGCTAGTCAGGTTGCGAGGCAGATATCAAAGGCAGTACTGCATTTAGTCTTGGTGCTCTGGTCCTCTGCCTTAAAGGGTCCCTCTTCTGCCTAGGTCCTCAGGTCCCACAGGTCACAGAGCCCCTTACCCAGAGCCTGGAGCCCACTTTTCTCCTTCTAGACGGCAGGTCTAGTGCTCCAGAATTCCCTGCTTTAATTAGTTTGCAGTCTGGTTCCACGCAGGTCTTTTTTCCTGGCCCATCCTCCATAGTGTGGGCCACACCACTGGTGTGTGGGCACCTCTAGCCAGAGCAGTGGCCAGTGGGTGGTCTTTGGCAAAGGAAGGATGGTTGAGATAGAAAGAGTTTGGATGGGCAGCTGAGAGGGGAAGCTGGAAAGAGGCAAGTTCCTGGTACAAAGGTGGCTCTGCAGCATAATTTAGGCTTTGGAGGAGGTGTGGTTGTAAGATCTACCAGATGGGGTTTCCCGAAGCTGCCAGTTCTTTTAGAACTCATCAAATTGAGGCTGCTCCAACCAGCTCTCCAGGTGATGGATTTAAGGCAAATCTTGTCTTTAAGGAAATTGAGAAGAAGCTTGAAGAGGAAGGGGAACAGTTTGTGAAGAAAATCAGTGGTATTTTTGCCTTCAAGGTGAAGGATGACCCTTGGGGGTAAAGAAGCCACCTGGGTGGCAGATGTGAAGAACGGCAAAGGATCTGTGCTTCCCAACTCAGATAGGAAGGCTGACTGCACGATCACAATGGCTGACTCCGACTTACTGGCTTTAATGACTGGTAAAATGAATCCTCAGTTGGCCTTCTTTCAAGGCAAATTGAAAATCACTGGAATATGGTTCTGGCTATGAAGTTACAAAATCTTCAGCTTCAGCCAGCCAAAGCTAAGCTGTGAAGACCTCCCTTTAACAACTTTTGAAAATCAAGATGAAATAGATAGATATATATCCATATATTTCATTGTCAGAATTTAGACTGAGACTACACATTGGCAAATTATGTGAGGTAGATTTGTTTTTAAATGGGTATGACCAATCCTGTTTTTCCTAGGCTCTGGGTGAGTGGAGCCTGATGGTGCACTACTACTTTGCTGAATTGCATACAACTGTGCATTACAAAGTTAATATGATAATTATGGTTTGGGGTAAAATTGAGTTTCAGAATAAAATTAGGAACAGTAAAATCCAAAAAATTATGTAAACAAAAGCTCTTGTTTTGCTTATAAAGTATGTTTAAGGATTATTTTGCTGAAGATTCAGTTTAAGAGTTTTCCTTGGAGAGAATTAGGGAAGAAACAATACCAATAGCCACTCAGTAATTAGCATTGTGCACTTAATGACCTTAATTAGTCTCTCATTAATAGTTCTTAAAATTCTGTACCGGAATTAAAAAAAAAAAACTTAAAAATTTTGCATTTCCTGCCATCAGAAACAGTATTTTCTTCCCAAATCAAAATAAAAGAAATATGATCACAGCTTGGGGGGAGTGTGTAACCGAACACAGGCCTATTTTTAAAATAAAAATATTTTCAAATATTTTAAAAATAGGTTTCCTTCTTGAAAAATCAGTATGTTAGAGTCATGAAACACTGTTGTTAAAAGTAACTGAACAAATAAAGTTTGGTTAGAGATGCACAGTTTTTAAATTATATCTCATATTTAAATTTATAAAGCTCTCAGTCTTTTGTTATAATTTTCCTTTTTCATGTGAGCTTAATTATCTGCATTTATCTTTTTTCCTAGTTTTTCTAATGCTAATGTTATTTCTTATATTCAGTAAGATATGAGATAAAATAATGCTTTTGGAAGAATGTTTAATAGAAAATTAAAATAGCTCTTCCTGGAAAATTGAAAAAAAAAAAAAGAAAGAGTTTGGATGTGTACACTGCTATTTACCTTTGCCTGCAAACAAAGACTCTCTCACTTTGAATGAAGCTGGAGGCTGGGAGGCCAGTGGGGAAGGCCAAGGACTTCCATTCCTGCCCTTGTGCTATTCCATGAATGTTAGAGGTGGGATGACGTGGAGGTTAATAATGCAGGCTGCAGTAGAATCCTGGCTATGCCATGAAGGGATCTGTAGCCAGGAAAAATTACTGAACTTCTCTGTGCTTATTTCCTCATCTGGGTAACAGGTATTATGAAGGTGCCCTACTCATAGGGTTGATGTAAGAATCAAGTTAATACATATAAAGTGCTTAGAATGGTGTCTGGCACTAGAAAGCTTTCCATTAAATATGAAATATTAGGTTATGATTATCACCATCCAGTTATTATTAAATTGTAATGATCCCTTGTGCTGTTTAGGGAAAGAAGAAGTAGTTACTGATTTCTAGTAACCTTAAAAATCCTCAAATCAAGAAAGGAGTTGAATGTTGCATAAATTTATACATATATATGAATATGTATATGCTTGTATGTATGTGTGTTTATGTATCTATTCTTCCAGGCAAAAATAAGAGTGGCTTTGCCCAAAATTGTTAGCTGCACAACAGGTGTAATGCAGGAGCTCCTTGGGTAGAATTTAGGTGAACTGATTGTTTTATGTAAATTTGGGGTATAGGGAGACATAGATGTCATAGTCATAGCTGATGGAACTAGATATTTGTCTAACTTTCTTACTTTAAATATGAGAAATCTGAAGCCCTTAGAAGTTACATAAGCTAACTTGTTTAGAAGATCTTCAGGATTCCTCTCCACGGCAGGATATTATGTCTTGATAAATACCACTTGTATGTGTAGTAACCCCATCAGCTGTATTCCACCTGAGTGGTCCTGCATTGCCTCTTTTACATGCTCTATAATAATTATGAAGATCCAACTGAGTTCATTAAAACTCAAAAGAGCACCTAACAGCCCACTTCTTTGCCTGGGAATCTGAGCCTTATTAAATTCTAACATACTGACAGCCATTTGCCTTGCTCATTGTGAAGGCGAGAGTAAGCATGGTCAGAAAGAGAGGGCTTCCTCCTGCCCTTTTGTTCTTTCCAGTTACCTGGGGTTTTTGAGGTCTTGAATGTACAAATATTTGCAGAGTGAGTTGTAACTCTTCAAAACTATAATGGGAGTTGGTCTGGGTTTCCTAAATAATTTGGGGTGCGGATTGCTGACAGGAGAGGTCACAGTGGGAGCGTCTTTGACAGATCTGGTTGTACTCCCTGTTTAATTAGTTTCCACTCAGAGTTGCTAAATTCATTTTCATTGCCATAGTTTTATCAGTCTCTTCTCCAATTCAAAAAACATTCTACCTTAAAAAATGTCTACTCTACCCATTTCAGAATTGTTTTGAAGATACATTGAGATAATACCTGAGAACATTTTTTTCTTTTTTTTTCCTTTATTGAAGTGCAATTTACATATCATGTCTTTACTTCATTTTAAGTGTACAATTAAATAGTTATTAGTAAATTTACCAAGTTCTACAGCTATTCACATAAATCAGTTTTAGAGGATTTCCTACCCCCTATTGAGACCCCTAATACTCATGCCCAAATACATTTCAAGCATGCCCCTCCCCTTTACAGTGCTCAGCACATCTCTCAGATGTGGGTCTACCCCCCACCCCCCAAATCCCAAGTGAACACCACCATCATTTGAGCACCATAGTGTTAAACAGCCAGTACCAATTTGATGATGAGTACCTGTGGGGCCCATTCTTCCGGTCTTGTGTCACCTCACTTCGAATAATGGGCTCAAGCTTAACCCAGGATAATATAAGCGGTGCTAGCTCACTGTCGTTTCTTAAAATTGAATAATATTCCATTGTAAACATATACCAAATTTTAATAATCCACTCATGCATTGACGGGCAATTAGGTTGTTTCCACAACCTAGCAGTAGTGAATTGTGCTGCCATAAAGATGTCTTTATTATAGAATGTCTTATGCTCTTTTGGGTAGATGCCTAATAATGCTATTGCTGGATCGAATGGTAATTCTATTTTTAGCTCTCTGAGGAATCTCCAAATTCTTTTCCACAAAGGTTGCACCAATTTGCAGTCCCACCAACAGTGTAAGAGTGTTCCTGTCTCTCCACGTCCTCACCAACATTTGTTGTTTTGGGATTTTTTGACAGACGCCAATCTCACTGGGGTTAGGTGGTATCTCATTGTGGTTTTGATTTGCATTTCTCTAATGATTAGAGATGTTGAACTTTTTTTATATGTTTGCTGGCCATTATTCTGTCTTCTTTGGAAAAATTTCTGTTCATCTCCTTTGTCCATTTATAAATGGGGTTGTTTGATTTTTTCTTGTTAATTCTTTTGAGTTCTAGGTAGATTCTTGTTATCAGACCTTTGTCGGAGGTGTAGAGAGCAAATATTTTCTCCCATTCTGTAGATTGTCTGTTTGCTCTAGTGATAGTTTCTTTGGCTGTGCAGAAGCTTTTTAATTTGATCAAATCCCATTTGTTTATTTTTGTTGCTGCATTAATTGCTTTGGGGGTCTTCTTCAAGAATTCTTTGCCTAGACTGATGTCTGAAAGGTTCTTCCCAACATCCTCTTCTAGGATTCTTAAGGTTTCCTGCCTTAAGAATCTGTTTAGGTCTGTTAATCATCTTGAGTAGACTTTTCTATTGTCATTTTATTTCACAATATTTTTCTGCCTTAGTAACATTAATATATCATACATTTTCATCTTTCAATACTTATTTTAAAAGTACAGCATACTTGCACTGTTTGGTCAATTGTCTATTCACAATCTTTATATATACTTATACTGGGTAAATTTTATATTCAACTTACTATTTTTTTTCTCTGAAAATTTTCAGACAAATCTTTATTAGATTTCAAAAGTGATGGCCAGACAGTATTTTTTTCCCTTAGAAAACTCATTTCATTGAAATATATTTGTATAATAGGCTTTTGCCATAAATATGTATATTTATTTATTTCTGAATCATTCTATCTCAAGTACAATTTTTTCAAATTATACTATTCTCTGTGTACATACTTCATCAAGAAAAGGAGGAAACTACTGTATTTTAATATCCCACTCTAAAGATAGTTTGTATATTTTGGTTGCCATCTTTTCAAATGAGTATAATAATTATTACTGTAATAAATATGCTTGTGGAGAATATATACCTCCAGAAGTAAATAATGAATTCATTCATTCAAGTAGGGAAAATCAATTCTTCAAGGAAAAGAAAGTTTCATCATCTGAAATTAGAAGATTAGAATACTTGAGAACAGCATGCCCATCCAGAGATTGTTAATATATTTAAAAATATCTGTGAAGAATATGATGATGATAACAATGATGATGATGAAAAAAGCAAGGAATATTTGTGCTTCTTTTCTTCAAAATCGTATGGTAGACTATTTCTTTGCTTAGAGACATGTGGCAGAATGTCTCACCCTGAGGATCATAGGCATATTTGGAAATGCCCTTGGAACTCTTGATTTTCTTTATGATTGTTGAATTTTGGATGCTCTTTTGCATAATTTAAAAAGCACTGCAAACATATGCTACATCATATTGACTATTGTACAACAGAAGATTACTAATATTTTATTGCCACTATTTCTATATTAATAATCATAATTTTATGAAGTGAAAGCCAAATGACCCACTGCTTTTTTCAAACACTTCCAGTAATCCAAACAGCACAAAGAATCAGGGAAAACTGGGTTGTTACACAGCACACTCTAGTATAGGTAGCAGAATTCAAAATAAGAGTTAGTATTAGAGTCACATGTTGAACAGATATTTTCTTGTACTTGGATCACTCATTTGTATGTACCAATGTGCAACATTCTTCTGTGAAGTTGGAATAAATATGCCAAAAGCATTTTTCTGTTCTAATAATAATTGGATTGCATGCTCATTCAATTCAGAATTCATTAAGCAGCAGGATTAATCTTATATTTAAATGAATGAGGTGACATTATAATAATCAAATGACATATCTTTAAAGTGGCCAATGCTCATTAGCTGAGTGTTAGATAAATATGAAATCTGATTAGCTGTAAAAAGAAAACAAAGCCTTAATATTTTTAGGTACATAGTGTAAAACATTGTAAAGCAGTATACTCCACAGTAGTATTGATGTAAAAGAGAAAAAAAATACATTCAATATAGAACAAAACTTGGCTCAACATATGTCCAATTTAAAAACAAAATCAATGACTTATTTCCAGCCTTATAGCATCATCCATCATACTCAATTAAAATTGTTAATTAAAACTTTACTGTTTTGGTCATTTTGTTTGTAGTTAATTTATAAATTTTTCATTAACTTATAATTGTGTAAGCACCTAAGCAAAATGAATTTAAATCTACTTCTGTATTTGCACAAATAGCACTAAAATAAAGTGTAACCATGAAATTATATTTTATTTAAAACTTTTGATGTATAATTCATGTTTCTTAACATGAGTTATAGAAAAAGAATATTTCAATTTGTAACATGTCTTGCAGTTGACAAAATTCTACCTATATCACTTTTTCAGTCTCTCGAAATCAGCTTGTGTGGGATTCTTTCTTTATATGTATGCTTTTGCTAGAATTGGCATGACTTTGAGCCAGACCAATTCCCAGAGTTCACTCACTGTAATATAAAAATAATACCTGTACTCTTGCACTTGCAGGTTTATTTTTCCAAAAAATTATGTAAAATTATATTAAAGAAGTAAAAACACTGCATTCAAGAAGCACACTTGTGGAAAATATGAAATACCAATACTCACATATGGGTTCTTCTTATAGACTCCATAAGTGAGTTTTAGTATTTGATCATTTCCACAGTTTTGATTGTGTGTGTGTGTCCACTATTTTCTGTATCTTAAATCTTCTTGATCTTATATATAAAGTCATTTGTGTTGAGTTTTTAAAACATTCTTTCTTCATTTTATTTTCAATTGAATTTAGTTTATTCCTTTTCCTATTTACATTTTTCTTAAAATATTGTGTATGGTGTTAAATTGTTCTTGTGTTACTTCCAATTTAATCTTCATTTTTAAAAAGCTTTTAAAAACCTGTTTGAGGTAATAATCAAAGAAAACTTCTCTGGTCTTGATAGAGATTTAGACACCCAGGTACAGGAAGTTCAATGAACACCTGGGAGATTCATTGCAAAGAGGCGATCACCAAGACACATAGTCATCAGACTGTCCAAAGTCAGCACAGAGGAGAAACTCCTGCAAGCTGTAAGGTGAAAACATCAAATAACTTACAAAGGGAAACCCATCAGGCTAACTGTAGACTTCTCAACTGAGACCTTACAAGCCAGAAGGGATTAGTGCCCCATCTTCCATCTTCTTAAGCAGAACAACTGCCAGCGTAGAATCCTGTACCCTGGAAAACTAAGTTTCATATATGAAGGAGAAATAAAGACTTTTCTGGACAAGCAATCACCAAGGGAATTTGTCAAGATCAGACCTGCCCTACAGGAAATACTCAGAACCACATTATACATGGATCAGACAATAGACACCCACCAAATTAAACCCACCCAAAAACTAAAGCTCAGAACTCATACAAAACAATAGCACAAGATATAAAACAAAACAATAAGTTAATACCCAATAGGATGAACAGAACAGTATTCCACATGTCAATTCTATCAATCAATGTGAACACTTAATGCCCCACTCAAGAGACACAGACTTGCTCACTGAATGGATAAAAAAAAAATACCACCTAAGTATCTGTGGGTGATAAAAAATACAATACACAGATACTTGGGTGGTATTATTTCATCCCACACACATCTAATCTGCATCTAATCCACAAGGAATCATACATACTCAAGGTGAAGAGATGGAAAAAAAAATATTCCGTGAAAATGGAAAGCAAAAGAAAGCAGGTATATCCATTCTCATATCAGATATAATTGACTTTAAATCAAGAATAGTAAAGAAAGATAAGGATGGTCATTAAATAATGGTAAAAGGAGCAATTCAACAAGAAGACATAACAATCCTAAATATTTATGCACCAAACACAGGTACACCCAGATTCATAAAGCAAATCCTACTAGATCTAAACAAAGTTATAAACAGCAGCATCATAATAGCCAGGACTTTAACACCCACTGATAGAACTCGACAGATCCTCCAAGAAAATAAAAAAAGAAACATTGGACTTAAATGGGACTCTAGGGCAAATGGGCCTAACAGACATTTACAGAACATTCTACCAAAAACTACTGAATATACACTGTTCTCATCAACACATGGAATGCTCTCTAAGATTGATCACATCTTAGGCCACAAATCATGCCTCAACAATTCAAAAATATATAAATTATACATGTATCTCCTCAGATCACAGTGGAATGAAATTAGAAATCAACTCCAAAAGAAACACTCAATTCTACACAAAGTCATGAAAATTAAACAATCTATTGCTGGGTCATTATTGGGTCAAGAAGGAAATTAAGATGGAAATCAAAAGATTCCTTGAACTAAATGACAAAGGGGACACAAGTTATCAAAATCTTTGGGATTTAGTTAAAGTAATCCTAAGGGGAAAATACATAGCTGTAAATACTTACATCAAAAAGTCAGAAAGATCACAAATCAACACACTAATGAACCATCTCAAGGAACTTAGAAAGGAAAAGCAAACCAAACCCAAACCCAGGAGAAGAAAAGAAATAACTAAGTTCAGAGCAGAACTAAATGAAATAAAAAACAAAAACAAAAATGCAGAAGATTAATGAAATAAAAAGTTGAAAAGTTTATCTCTGAAAAGATAAACTAAATTAATAGACCTCTTGCTAGATTAACTGGAAATAGAAAATAAAGGACCCAGATAAGCTCAGTCAGAATGAAAAACGAGATATTACAATGGATACCACAGAAATATAAAATATCATCTCTGAATACTATAAAAATTTCTACATACATAAATTCAAAAAACTTGAGGAAATAGACAAATTCTTGGAAATGCATAACCCCCCAAGTCTCAATCAGAAAGAAATAGACCTCCTGAGTAGACCAACAATCAGCAATAAAATTGAAGCTGCCATAAAAAATTTCCAACCAAAGAAAGTCCTGGACCAGATAGTTTCATAGCCAAATTTTATCAGAAGAATTGGTACCCATCCTGTAAAAATTATTCCATGATATCAAGGAGGGAATTTTCAATAAACTTTCAAGTACAGGTGTCTTTTTGATAAAACAACTTCCCTACCTTTGGGTGCATACTCAGTAGTGGGATTGCTGGATCAAATGATAGGTCTGCTTTCTGTTCTTTGAGGAATCTCCATATTATTTTCCAGAGAGGTTGCACTAGTTTGCAGTCTCAGCAACAGTGTATAAGTGTTCCCTTCTCTCCTTATCCACACCAGCATCTATTCTTTTGGGACTTTTTAATAAAAACCATTCTCACTAGGGTTAGGTGATATCTCATTGTGGTTTTGATTTGCATTTCCCTTGTGATTAGTGACATTGAACATTTTTTATGTGTTTATTGCCCATCTATCTATCTTCTTTTGGAAAGGTTCTGTTCATGTCTTTTGCCCACTTTTTAATGGGGTTGTTTGATTCTTTCTTGCTCGTTTGCTTGAGTTCCTTGTAAATTCTGATTATTAGTCCTTTATAGTATGTATAGCATGCAAATATATTCTCCCATTCTGTAAGCTATTTGCTCTGTTGATTGTTTCCTTGGCTGTACAGAAGCTTTTTAATTTAATCAAGTCCCATTTAGTAATTTTTGTTGTTGCTGTGATTACCATTGGGGTCGCCTTCGTAAATTCTTTGCCTAGGTCAATATCTATAAGAGATTTTCTAACATTGTCTTCTTGAATTCTTATGCTTTCATGTCTTCGGTTTAAGTCTGTTATTCATCTTGAATTAATTTTTGTGAGTGGTAAGAAATATTGATCCTGTTTAATCTTCTACGTGTGGCTATACAATTTTCCCAGCACCGTTTATTGAATAGGCCTTCTTCTCCCCAGTGTATATTGCTGTCTGCTTTGTCAGAGATCAGATGGCAATATGCAGATGGTTTTATATCTGGATTTTCCATTCTGTTTCATTGGTCTATGTCTGTATTTTTGTGCCAGTATCTTGTTATTTTGGTTACTATAGCCTTGTAGTATAGCTTAAAGTCTGCTAAAGTAATGCCTTCAGATTTGTTCTTTTTGCTTAATGTTGCTTTGGCTATTTGGGCTCTTTTATGGTTCCAAACAAAGCACAGAATTATTTTTTTCTAGATCTATTAAAAATAATGTTATTATTTTGATGTGGATTTTATTGACTCTGTAAATCACTTTGGGTAGTGTGAACATTTTAAAGATGTTGATTCTGCCAATCCATGAACATGATATGTTTTTCCATTTGTTTGCGATTTCTTTCCTCAGTATTTCATAGTTTTCCTTATAGAGATCTTTCACCTCCTTGGTTAAGTATATTCTTAGATATTTTATTTTCTTTGTAGCTATGAGATATCTTTAAATAGCAATAAAATATGCAAAGATTCTGTTGCAATTTAAAGAAATAGCCCAACTCAAACTTTCCTAGTTATTTCATCCCAGTATCTAGAGTAAGGGCTATGGTATAATGAATAGGTTGAGATCTACAGTGGTATAAAGAGATAGGATATGAAGAGGTAGTCATTGTGTAAACTTAAAGTCAGTAGAGGAACTGCAAAAAGAGTAAGAGGAGTAGAATTGAGAATGGAATCTGTCATTGCTACATTAGTATTATTGTCCTACCATGTTAGATGCTGTGGTAATCTCAAAGTGGAAAGCAGGGTAAGGTTTCAAGTTTGAGAGGATTAGAAAAAGTGGTTATGGGCAGAAAAACCAAAAGTAATCTATTAATCCAGTGATCAACATAATTTTATAGTATCTAAGGGTCTCAGTTTGAAACAGGGACTTGATTATTGGGATTTGTTTCCAAAAAGTAGGAGTGAGGCAGCATGGAAAGTGAAATACAAATAATAAAATCCAATATTAGTTTTTTTATAAAGGGTGCTTATTTACACCTGAGAAATATTACTTCAGGATGTCATAGAAGTTTACAGAAAGCCTTGTAGAATGGTCTGTGAAACAGGTGTAAGACTGAGGTATTTACTGAAGTCTCTCCCTTGTGAATTGGGAATTGTTCCTATAGGAATTAATTCTCCCTTATTTCCAGCCAGTTCTTTTACATGGAATGATCATTTCCAAAACTTTAGAGAAAACTCTGGTCAAGAAAGTGGAAATACAAACTTGGTGTCATGATGAAGTAGGATTTTGTCAGTAGAAGTAAGAACTCTTTACAACTGCTGGCCTGAAATCACAGATGGACTCAGAGAATGCTACTTCAGTCACCAAAATCACCTGCCAAAATTAAATTAGAGACTGTCAATAGTTTGAATATCTGTGGATGTGGATGTAGGGAAAATTTAGTTCCATAATTAGTTCATTCATTCATTCAACTTGTAGCACTGTTACTAGGAACAAGGTACAGTGCCGAACAAGATGCTGTGAGTTCATAGTCTGCAGGTAATTAAAACACAGTGTCCTTTTATGATAAGGATGCAAAGGAACATGTAGGTGGAGTACATAGCCTTGCCTTGACATGCATCAACATGGGGGAACCTGAAAATCTACCTAGGACAGTGAATTCTAAGTTGAAACTTCAAGAATGAGTTGTAATTATGTAGGAAAATTTGGTAAAAGAAAGCGTAGTCAGAGAGAAAACTTTCATTTCTTACTCAGCCGTTTTTCCTGCTTATATGAATTTTAACTGTTCTAAATAGGATTGGGATCAATTTAGGATAGACTCTAGCATGTAATAGCTGATCAATAACTGTTAACTTTTAATTTAATCATCATAAGTATTTTTATCCTTAAAATTAATTGTGTATATCTTCCAGCAAAAGGAATGCTAAGGTTCTAGAATTCCATTGACAGTGAGCTATCACAAGTAAAAGTAGATGTAATATTTGACATTATTTTCATAGAAGGACATATAACATGAACAATGCAATTAAAGAAGGACCTGCATGAACAATGCAATAAAAATTATTGTGAGGTTAGGTCTTTGCATGGAAATAATCAAATATTGGAAAATGCGCTATCAAGGAGTGTCTAAGACTCTGGAATTCAGCATTAGAAAGGTTTGAGTTTCTGAGTGGCTCTCCCACTTGCTTGAATTATGATTTCTAGACATAATTATGTATGTTTCAATTTATTTAACTACAAATTATAATTCATAATTCATTAAATAGTTTTGGGGGTTAAAAGATATACCTCATGCAAAGCATTCAATTTGGTGTTTGGTTCATTATTAGTCCTGAATAATAAGATTTATTGTTATTATCTTTTTTTGGTCATGCTCAAATAAGATGATAATTCAATCAAACTACTAAAAAAAGATTTTCAAAAATAGCGTTGTTCTCTAGTATTAAACAGTAATAGAACCACATTCTTCTGGTCACTACCTTATTCCATTTCTCCAAATTTTATGTGAATATAAAATTTTCTTTCCTTGTAGTTGCTTTAGATGTTACTGAGATTGAATTGAAACTGATATAAGCTACTAAAATTTCCCAGTGGTCCAGACTTGAGAGATTAGTCACCCATGCTGAATCACACTTAGAATGACTTACCGAGGGTACAGGTTACAAACATTGTGTTACTAGGTACTCAAAGACGTGATGGAAATAAGGCAGTGGGATCGATGCGAAAGGCCACTCGGGGCTGATTATGCTGTCAGTATAATCACGTGCTTGATAAAGAAGGATAAATAATGTGTTTTTCTGGCGACAGAGTAGGAAATGACAGAAATTAAGTAAGGCATTAAATCTATTACTCTGATTTAAAGGGGAACAAAATTGGTTTTTACTTTTATTCCATTATAGATTAAACAGATCACCTTTTTCTAAGGAAAAGTCTTTTCAATTCCACAGTCACTTTCCTAATTTAGTTCTTTGGCATCTCTCACCTGAACATTGCCATTGCCTTCAGAGTCTCACCATTGCCACCAGTAATGCATGTGACCCTTGCAGCAAACTTCTTATAATTCAGTTGGGCTCATGTCATCTCCTGTTCAAAAACTTTCAAAATACCTTCAAATAAAATTTGGATCTCTTATTCTTACATTCATAGTCTTTCTTAATTTTGCTCTAGCCACCTCTCATTCTCATTATTTTCTCGTTGTGCATACTATGGCACAATAACATGATTCTGTTCATCCAATGCACCATTTATTTTCCCACCTCCACAGCTTTTCACTTGCTGTTTTTACTACCAGAAAGCCTACACTTTACCAATAAATACCTTCTTTATCTTTGAAACTGAGTTTAAAATTGTCTTTTTTATACAAGTTAACCTGACTTACAGTAAAAAAAAATACATACAGTATGTGTACATGTATTTAGTAAAAGCATATCATATATATATATATATTCAAAACATATACATATTTACTGTTTCCGCAATAGCTAGTTTAAACTTCTAGTATAACATATATATTTCTGTAACCACATTGGTACGTTTTGGTTTAAATATTTCTCTTAAATGTAGGCTGCTTGATGTTATATAACCAATCTGTTTAATTTTAGAGAACTAGCTTTTCAGTCTATAATGCAACATTGCACATGATAGACATTCAATAAACACATATTTGCTGAGAAACATGGTTATTTATAATGAGTACAGATTTGTGTTATTCAATCTTTACTCAGAGATGATCTCAAATATAATTATACATTGGTATATCCTATCTGACTTAAAAAGGTTAGCAGTACCTGGGCAGTCTAAGTAGAATACTAATTATGTCCCATAAAACTCTACTGCAAGACAGTAAGAGGGATTACAGAGACTTTGAAGGTTTCAACCCACAAAGACTTTTAATCATCAACATCATAAATATTATAAACTATACATTTAAGTTTCAGATGATAAAAGTAATTTTTATTACTTTTATTATTTAAAAGGAATTTTTAAATGGTTACCAGACAATGGATCTACTTGACCTCTTGCTAATTAAATGGGTTGTTAAAAACACATTTTATTCCCTTGGTTTGATTTTGCATCTTTCATATTCACCTTATAATCAATAGAAGCTTCTCTCGTGGAAAAAAAGCCCTGTTAATAAGATGTCAGTTAATGCAGTGGTGCTTTGAATAAATATGATACGTGTTCCTATTTTGGACTAAAATATATTATTGAAACACAAGCTTCAAATAAGGTAATGGAAGAAAGAAAATTACCAGAACCTATACCATATGAATCAATGGTTCTCAATTTCAATATTTTAAGACATTAAACTACCCAGATAATTTTTGAAATGTGTCACAAGGAATGTGTAATTCATAGTAAATTATAAAAGTTTGAAAATATTTTATCTTTTAAAATAAGTAAGAGCAACTATCATCACTCAAATGCATAACTTTATTGAATTTTAAAACAAGTGTTTGTATTCTTGGGAAAGAAGAATCAATACATCATAACAAAAAGAAACTAGAGAAATACAGAAATATTGTTTTCCTTGCAATTCAATTACTTTCAGGAGGTTATGCTTGCCAACATAAATTACAAGATAATTATAAGGAAATAATATATTGAGAAAGTCGCTTTACTTTTCATATAGAGAATACCACAGAAGTAGAAAATATATTCTTCCATTTGACATTGTTTGCTGTTTGCTGGAAAGATTGCAAAAATCGAAAAGAAAAAAAGAAATTTAAAAAATTCTTACGAAGTAAATAATTTGCTATGTATAATGTACAGGATGCAATTGTGTAGACTGAAGAGGGAAAAATATTACAACCAACCCATGTGGACTAATTCTTGGTTAATGCCCACCTATTCTCAAATGACAAGTATTGAGAAGAAAAGTAGAGAAAGACAACAGGAACTTTTGTTACTTTATATATTCAAATTTTGATCAATGTGCTTGTCTCTGGGTGGGTAGAAGTGTATGAGCCTGCTGACATTTTGGTTAGAATTTACAACAGAGCAGTAGTCAGAAGAGTGTAGAGAATCAGAAGTGTTGTACTTTAATCCTTATGGCAATCATATTATCTAAGTGTCATCATCCCTATTTGACAGAAAGGAAACCAAATATTAAATGGCTAAATAATAATCCTACTTCCAGTCAATGATTTGGGGTTGTAGCTATAATTTTAATCCAAGGTATTTTTTTTTTAAACTCCAGTATCAGCATTATTACCACTGTGGCTTGTTGCTTCTGATTATATCATGAAATGAACTTTAAGGAATTGTTATAGAGAAAGTTGGGACTTCTAGCATCAGAGGGGGTTTTAGCTAGTAACACAATTTTGAATATAGCATTTCTAGTATCTATCTATATAATATAGTTCCCCCAAGAGCCCCCCCAAAATAGAGGTACACTGTAGTCACCTAATACATATTTTCTTCATGAACAAATATATTAGTAACATAAGCAGAATTATGAAGGTTGAAGTAAAAAAATAAAGTATTTTGTGTATACATAATTACAAATTAATGATAATATGCTATTAATTATAAACTCTATAGACCATGTCATGCAACAGACATTTTATTTATATAACATTCAGAACTTTTAGGAGAGGATGCAGACCAAATTGCAACTTGGCATTATTTCTCAAAGTGCCAATAATATCTATCCTTGCACTTGAAATTGATTTAGCCTGAAACCATTATCTTCATGCAACCCCCAAACCATATTGCAGCATAACTTGGCAGATCATTTCAGCTGTCTTAGTGATCAATTGCAGCCTCAAAACCTTTTGCTAAGGGCAAGTCAATTGTCCAACAATTTATATCAATTATTTAGAGTAGTGGAATGGCTGGAATATTGCTCTTTTCAAAATAGGATTGAATAGCTAGAACCTGTAGAGTAGGGCTTTGTTCTATAAGAAAAATAATTAACAACTTTCCAAAACCTAAACGAACAATATTTGAGAGTATGGATAACTTATAAAAGTATAAATATTTATTGAGACAGGGGAGTATTCAAATTTTGATATCAGTGTTCTCTCATTGTATTCAATCAGTACTGAGTCTACAACTCTGTAACTCACAATACATCAAAATGCAAAAGCTTGAAACAGGATAGTTTATTTCTTTCTCATGTAATAATAAGGAGATGATGAGAGCAGGCTCCTAAAACAGCTCTACATCATGAGGTCATTTCAGAGAATCAGATTTCTTCTGTCTCACTGAGTTACTTCCCCTGAGAGGCTTGTCTTCACCTGCATCTGGTCAGGAATTATGATGATTCTCTTCCCTGACCATAGAACACATTCCTAAGATTGATTATCTGGACTTTGGAACTGGTTTATTGTGTTTGTCACTGTGGCCATTGCCCCTTCACCAAAGCACTAACTGTGGCCATTGTCCCTTCACCAAAGCACTGGGAAAGATATTGATGAAGGGAGCTCTAGCATTCTTGAAAAGCACGATGTCCTATGTCTACTAGGAACAAAGGCAGGAGATGCTCCCAGTAAAGTGGGCTTCTGGGTTCAATAGAGACGATTCGACCCTAAAGTGCTAGCAACATTTAGCCACAAGAGACAAGATGAGTGTGGTCACCATAGCATATTACAGGGCCAAAGAGATAATCCTGTAGTTTGACTTGTAAGAATCTTTATGGGTTGTTCATGGCATTTACTAGGACTGAAGTAGATGGAAAGTATCTTAATATCTTATTTAATGTTATTAACGGAAAAGTACTTTTGGTCTGATGTTGTTTTCCTGGTCATTAAATACATACATGGAATAGAGTTTCTACATTAGAAATAGAATCTCTGCATTCAGGGCTAAAATTGAAGGAAGAGTCAAAGGGTGTCACTAAACTATTTTTATAATAATATGAAGATATTTGCGACTTTTTTTTTCTGTTGACATTTTTACCAATAGTACAAAACAATATTGGATAAAACTGTTAGAATCTTAGCAAAAGTCAGGGCAGTAATACCAAACTGTACTAGTAGTATTTATTCACTGCATGTACTTATCAGACAAAAAAAAAAAAAAACCCAAAACAAAAAACATCCAATTTCACTTAAGAATGCCATAGGTCAAGTGGTAAAACATTTTACTTTTATTAAATCAGAACCCTTGAATGCATTTATTTTAATATCCTCATGACAAAATTGGAAGTATGATAAAGGAAGCATTTTTGTTGCACTCTGAAGTCTGATGACCGTCTGGAGGAAAAATAGGCAATTATGAGCTAAACTAGCCACTTTTATTTTTTTATGGAATACCTTTTGACATCCAAGAATGACGAAAATACAAACTATGATTATCCAGATTTGAAATGAATCAAGATAAAAAGAAGAGTTAAGAAATGACAACATTTGTTTTCATGTGTGTATGTGAGTGTGTGTGTCTGTGTGTGTGTGGCTGATGCTAAGGTTTTCTGATAACTGAGTATGGCTTCCCACTTTCAGTAGTATAAAGGGCACATTGATAATTGCACTGAAGTGCTGCACATTTATGGATCTTTATTATGTGACCACCACACCAGAATAGAGCCCAGCCTTCCTGAGATGTGCATCACTAAAACCTCGCTCCATATTGACTTATGTATTACATATATTCCGTATTTTAAGAGTTTAAAGTTATCCACTAGCTTTTCTTTTGATGAGTAAAATAGTACTAGAGATAGATAGAGGTATACCAGCCTTTTCGTTTTATAGATGAAGCAGCTGATGCTCAGAAAAGTAAAGTAAAATAATTTCCTTAAGGAGATTCAGCAGCACAATTAGAATTCTATATCAGGACCACTAATGGAACTAGTTGATATGATTGTTTGTTTGTTTTAAGTGTTTAATTAAATGGTTGAACACCATGTGTAGTACAGAGGAGTAAAAATAGAGAATTTTTAAAAAAAGCAAATGCCTAAAGTTTCCTATTTGGATCACTGCAGTCCAAAAAATGGGCATCTATTTTCTAGCATCCATATGGGTTTTTGTTGTTGGTGGTGTTTTTTTTTGTTTTTGTTTGTTTTTTTCCTGAGACAGAGTCTCACTCTGTTGCCTGGGCTTGAGTGCCTTGGCATCAGCCTAGCTCACAGCAACCTCAAACTCCTGGGTTCAAGTAATCTTTCTGCCTCAGCCTCCCGAGTAGCTGGGACTACAGACATGCGCCACCATGCCCTGCTAATATGTTTTTCCTATATATTTCTTAGCTAATTTTTTGTATTTTTAGTAGAGTCGGGGTCTTGCCCTTGCTCAGGCTGGTCTCAAACTCCTGAGCTCAAACAGTCCACCCAACTCGGCCTCCCAGAGTGCTAGGATTACAGGCATGAGCCATCATGCCTGGCCTCTAGTGTCCATATGTTGAAAGCTTAAGTTTACAGTTAGAATGGAAACTGGAAATTGTAATAATTGAGGAAGTGCAATGTTTCATTCAAACCTCAGTTCTGAATTGGGGCTGCTGGAGTGAGTGGTGGAGAATATGACAGGTGTTCAGAAGAAAAAATAATCAGTAAGAGTTAGTGCAGTTGAGAATAAATTACTCAAGCTCCTCCTTGAAGAATGGAAGCTACAATACATACTGGTTTGGAGGATGAGGTTGAAACAACCCAAACAAATGTAATGAAGAATGATGAAAGTTGGGGAGATGCATAGTAGTTTTGGATTCTAATTGCAATGGTCTGAATTTTTGTGCCCTCCTCCCAACATTCATATGTTGAAATCCTAATGTCCAATGTGATGGTATTAGGATGTGGGGACTTTGTCAGGTAACTAGGTCATGAGGGTGAGGTGAAGTCCTCATAAGTGATATTAGGGCCCACCGCAGAAAGCTCTCTCTCACCCCCTTTCTACATACATCAGTGATATAAATTGTAATTATTTAAAAAGAAAACGATATATAAGCAATAAAAATACATAGCTAGTGTTCTCCCTGATTAAGAAATGATTCTTTAGTATTGTGGAGTGTTGTGGAGTACTGCAAAGCTTTGGATTTACACAAATTGCGAATCCAATTTGAGTTTCTACACTAATTGATGGTATTGTTTTCTTGCTTCTTGGTTTTCTCATTTTTAAATGGGAAAATAATTGAATCAGTACCCTAAGAACAAACATTACTTGAGTTAATAGCCATTAACTTTTCAATCTTGAAAAATAGCCATTTTGATGAGGAACCTCAAAAATAATTTAGAATCTTTATTATAGTGATTGATACACAGTAGTTTTAAAATTTCACTTTACAAATTCCCACCCAAACCTTCTCTTCCAACCAAGTTTAAAGCATAGAGAAATAAGTATACAAATTTACCTAAGCTGAATAAGTAGAAAGAGAACATAGCACAGAATTCTATGCCTTAACAGATAAAATGAATAAAATCTACTTCTATATGAGTTAGAAAATATGAGCAAAGGAAAAATTTCAAATATTTGACTTTGACTCTGTATTAGTAATGTTCATGCAATTGACGTGTCTATCATTTTGCTACACAGTTTTTTCTTCAAAGAGAAAATGTCACAAGCTGTCATAACAATATTTGTTGGTTGCCTTTTCACTCACTAGAATGTAAGTTCATGGGGTGAACAACTCTGTTCATCACTGTATAGCCCCTAAAAACATTCTTGTGACATAGGAAATACCTAATAGATACCAAATAAATGTATCATGCATGAAAAAATAGACATTTTATAAATGAAGAAATTGAAGTTATGGATGTCTAAGTAAAGTGGGAGGGTAACAAGAATTTCAGGGAGTAAAGATTTAAATACAAGTTATCAGACTTCATGTCCAAGCTTTGTCAACTATATTTTCATATGGGGCAGATGAGTATAAAAATTATTTTATTGGCAACATGTAAATGAATCTATTAGGTACAAGCTAATGGTAGCAATACATTATTGAAGTGTGACAAGATATATGGAGGGGAAAATTGAATAAATATTGGGATCATAACCCTGTTATTAGAAAAACAGTTACCAGGAATATCAGACAGTATTGCTTTTGCATATCAACTTTTATAGACTGTTTTAGTAGCTTCAAACTAGAGCTGTCTGAGACTTCAGAAAAAGTATTATGATTAAGTAGTACTTCTGCCCCAGGTGGGAAAGGTTCCTAAAATTACTCCCCCTGTTTAGGTTTTCAAATAACGGCTTTCATGTTTTCTTCTTGATATTGCTACAGTGAAGATTAGGCAGGAGCCTGGATGGGTGATGTGCAATTTATTTTATTCCTATACACATAGTAGAAGGGAAAAAACAAAAACATTTCAGGTCCACACTTTTTATTTTAGAGTATTGTGGGGTTGCAAATGCTTTGGTTCCATAAATTACCTTTGCACCGCCTGACAAGTGTGCCCATCCCCCACATAGCACACACAGCATCCATTAGATGTGGATTTACCCCTCCCTTCCTCCGCGCTCCCACCTGCCTGACACCCTATAAAGCAACCTGCCAAATTCAACTCTATCATTTGCAGTTTCATTTAATTGCAATCACATGACAGTTCAGTCATTAAACTTCTAAGAAATCTTTCACAATATAATATTTTACTTGGATATATGGATGAGCATATGCTATATTTTTACCTCTAAGGGAATTGTCTTATAAATATTCATATATCTGGAAATTGTTCTTGCTATTCATCATTCTAAATTGTCCATGCTTGTGGACACCGATGTCCAGGACATAATGTAACTTAGCCACAGTTAGTACCAGAACCAGAAAATGGAAGATTTCTGGAAATTGCCATAGTAAAGTCAATAGGGTACTTTACTTAAACATTTTTTATTCCTCAAATACACACTAATCAAATTTCTAACCACAACCAAATGTAATATAACACTACTCATGTACACACACACACACACACACAGCTGAAACAAAAATTCACATAAGTATATTTACCCTAATTATGCAGTATACATTCTTATAATTTGTTCTTTCATTTTCATGTCAATTTTCTTCTAGTGTATCCTTTCATTTTCAGGAACTCACTTCCTACGCTGATTCCAAAACCTAAATATTTAATGTGTTTTAACTTGCCCGTTGTAGGACATGTAGTGAGTTAAAAATTAAATTTACTGAGTGCTGTGTTCTGAATGTGTCCCTCAAAATTCATGTGTTGGAAACTTAATCCCCAATGCAAGAGTGTTGGGAAGTGGTACCTAATAGGATACCTAATTAAGTCATGAGGGCACCACCCTCACGAATGGATGGATTAATGTTTCTATGAAAGGGCCTTGCAGGAGAGGATTTGTTCTCTTCTGCTCTTCTTGCATATGCGGACAAGGTATTCCTCCTCTCTGGTGAATGCAGTCCTTAGCAGACAACTGAAACTGCTGCTGCCTTGAGTTTGGACTTCCCAGCTCCAGAACTGTGAAAAATAACTTTCTGTTCTTCATAAATTACCAAGTTTGTGGTATTTTGTTATGGCAGCACAAATGGATTAAAACAGTGCATCCAATTAGCATTTCTTTATCATGAAGTGTACAATAAAGGAGGAAAAATAAAAACTAAACAGGGTATGCATTTGCATGAGAAAGCTAAATATATTATTATATAGTGAAAGGGTTTCAATTTTATTTTAATGTATAGGCCTAGATAGAAGTAAAATATATTTTTTTCTTTGAGTTGTGGCAAAAAAAAGTCTTAAATTCACTGCACTAATAGTTAATGGCAGACACATTGACAGCTACTTCATTAAATATTTCTTTAGTATTATAGTCATTATTTTTAATTATTATTTTTAAATAAAGGCTAATATGCTTTACATGTTCCAAATGAGTAATGTGATTTTTTCCAAGTAATAATATTCAGTCATTAAATACTCATATGACACATAGTCAAGACAATCTCATTATTTTTTATTTAATTTATTACTGGTTATCAATTTGAAACTTTAGCAACATATGCTGTGGCAAGGTAATACCCATCAATATTCAATTTTTCTTTAACAATCAATACTACTTATACTACATAAATCATGATGAATTATGAAATGAATATGTTACTATGAGTATAAAATACTGCAAAGAAATATTGCAACTCAAAGACTTCTTTCCTAAACTAATTCAATACCATTTGACCCAATAATTAAATTATACTGGCAGCTTTATACTAAAATATGATAACAAATAATGTTATAAATTTATAATATGTCTAGTAAGATGTTCTCAAAAGGTGTACATTAATCATAATTCTGTCAAATGTTTATATTTTGATGAAGGTAAATATATAAAAGAGTTATACATCGATTTAATCTCTCCAGAGTGGTAGATTCAACTGAAAAGTATATTACAAAAGTTTTTGTGATGATACAATTGTGGGAGAAAAATAAACCAGAATAAGGAAAGCTATTGATGTTTTTGACATTAATATGAAATAAAATTTTAATGGGAAAAGGCATTTCAAGAACTCAAAGTAAAATGTATTTGATTTCATTTCCTTATAACAACACAAATTCACTTTTTATGGAAATGTTTTTATTTAATCATAACCTACAAATTTATTTCAAAAGGTTCATAATTGCAACTTGCTCACATAAGCCCAAGTTGATCCATTCTAAGCTTAATAAAAATAGTTTAAGAAATAAATTATGCCTTTGAGGTAGCTGGTATCCAAACCTTAGCTATTGTCAGAATTCAAAATGCATGTATATTCATATCTAGAGTATATTTAGTAATAAACAACGCAAAATATAAAAGCTCACATTTTCACCTTTAACACTAAAAACATGGTCACATAAAAAGCCTCAAATATTATTTATCTATTGTTTGGTGCAAAAGTAATTGTGGTTTTAGTATTGTTGAAATTTGCTGTTTAATATTGGAATACATTCCTAAGTAAATGTGGTTATGTTATGCATCATTTTAATGTGTATTTCTCACTTTATTTGTTTTGCTAATGACTTGTTACTTGCTGTTTATTTTATATTTATTTTAGACTATGGAAATGATGTTAGACAAAAAGCAAATTCGATTGATTTTATTATTCCAGTTCAAACTGGGTTGTAAAGCAGCAGAGACAACTGGAAACATCAACAACACATTTGGCCCAGGAACTGCTAAGGAATGTACAGTGTGTGGTGGTTCAAGGAGTTCTGCAAAAGGGACGAGAGCCTTGAAGAGGAGGAGGGCAGTGGCCAGCCATTGGAAGTTGACAAAGACCAATTGAGAGCAAGCCTCAAAGCTGATCCTCTTATGACTACAGGAAAAGTTGCCAACGAGCTCAGCATTGACAATTCTACGTTAGTTTGGCATTTGAAGCAAACTGGAAAGGTGAAAAGCTCGATAAGTGTGTACCTCATGAGCTGACCGAAAATCAAAAAAATCGTTTTGAAGTGTCACCTTTTCTTCTTGTACGCAACAACAAAGAACCATTTCTCTATCAGATTCTGACATGTGATGAAAAGTGGATTTTATACGACAACCAGTGATGACCAGCTCAGTGGCTAGACCGAGAAAAAGCTCCAAAGCACTTCCCAAAGTCAAACTTACACCAAAAAAAGGTCATGGTCACTGTTTTGTGTCCTGCTGTAGGTCTGATCCACTACAGCTTTCTTAATCCCAGTGCAACCATTTCATCTGAGAAGTATGCTCAGCAAATCTGGCGTTGGTCAAGAGAAAGGGCCTGATTCTCCATGACAATGCACATTGCACAACCCACGCTTACAAAGTTGAAAGAGTTGGGTTACAAAGTTTTGCCTCATCCACCATATTCACCTGACCTTTTGCCAACCAACTACCACTTCTTCAAGCATCTTGACAACTTTTCACAGGAAAAACGCTTCCACAACCAACAGTTTTCAGAAGATGCTTTGCAAGAATTCGTTGAATCCCAAAGCTTAGATTTTTAAGCTACAGGAATATACAAACTTATTTCTTGTGGGCAAAAATGTGTCGATTGTAATCGTTCCTATTTTGATTGATAAAGACATGTTTGAGCCTGGTTGTAATGATTCAAAATTCATGGTTGGAGGCAGTAAAAATATCAGTGTTTGCCAGGGGCTGGGGGCAAGAAAAGAGGAATAGTCAGAGTACAGAGGATTTCCAGGGTAGTGAAACAATTACATGATACTAGAATGGTGCACACATGTCATTATATATTTGTCAAAACTCATGGACTGTAATACAGCAAGAGTGAACTCTGATGTAAACTTTGGACTTTGAATAATAATGATGTGTTAATGTAAGTTCATCAGTTGTCACAAATGTGCTTCTCTGGTGCGGGATGTTGATAGTAGAGGAGGCTGTGCATGAGGGGAGGGGGGCATAAGGGAACTTGCTGTATACTTTCAACTCGTTTTGCTGTGAACCTAAAACTGTTCTAAAAAATAAAAATATTTTAGTAATAAAAAAGACTCCAGCATGTCAGGGTATAAACTCAAATACTTTGAGCACCTCTCCTCAAAAGAACAAGAAGAAAAAAAAAAAGGTCATTGTGACCATGAGAATATTTGATTTAATCAAAGGCCAGATAACTTTTGCTCCATAACTTGAAATTAGTAATATATTTTAAGACTGTATGAGAGTGCTTTTATGATTTTAATTATATGCTGGTATCACTGTGCCAAAAGCTTTTAAAAAGCACATTCAAGTACGTGGCCTATAAATTTGTTTATTCTCTAAACTGATTTATTGCTGAATATTTTCTGAATACATGTTATACATCAATAAAAATTTAAATTTTTTAAAAAACTTTCAACTTATTCTGTTCTTCTTATATGTATTAATAATCATCAGACCTGAAAGTGTAATCTTTAAAAATACAAGAATGCCTTAAACTTGTCTAGAATTTTAAAGACATCATCATGAAATGTATGCTAACTATAATTACTGTGCCTGTACTTGGGATTTTTAGTTATAGTTCTTTTTCTCTCCTTTCTTATATATAGTATAATTATTCTTGTCAAGTCCAGATTAATTCCATTCTTTAAAACACAAATTTGCCACTGGACAAAGCTATATTTTCAACACTTATGTAAAATACAGATATAGGACATTATCCAACTATGTAAAAACATTATTTCACCAAATTGTTCTACTCATTCATTTGTGTAATAATTTTGTATGGGTTTTGATGTTTTTCATGAGCAGAATGATAGTTTATTGTGTGCTCACGACAACTCTGATATTAAGTTAACAAAGGGGTTAAATGTTAAATTTGCCAAAATAATTTGTATAAAAAATCAATAGGCTGTAACAGTGACATTATCATTTTGAACATTTGACTATCTAGTGTTCATATATAGATATTCTGATTACTAGATAAACTCTAGTCAGTATTTTTAACGAAGTAACAAATAAATTAGCTTACTATTTTATATTTCGTGTCTCCTTAGGATTTTTTGGAACAATAACTCAATTTTAGAAATCCCTTATAAAGGCCTGTTGTTCAGCACACAGCTTTGGCAACTTAAAAAAAAATGAGAGTTTTGATAAATCTGGATACTAGATTTTCCATATAGGGAATATCACACTTCTCTGATACAACAACACAATGATAATTGTTATTCTTTCTAATTTTAATAGCAACACACAACATGGATGTTGCCTTTAGATAGACAGACAGACCTCATATCAAAAAAGCAAACATAGTTTGTTATTTGCATACACAGATAAGCCAAATTTGGAGGTCAATAAAATTCAGGTCATTCTTTAAACTCTTTGAGAATCCACAGGGAACTAGAAAATAATTTACTTTTAACCCTGGTATGATATATAACCTTGGTAGACGAAAAGAGAATCCAGCTGCTTTTATAAAACAATCTTTAGACTGGTTTTGCTGTTCTAATGAATGCATAATTCATTTAATAGCAACAGTCTATTTACAATGTTGATGCTATTTTGTAAAAACAAAATACTAGAATGTAAATTTAATGTATCTTGTGTGAGCACAAATAATAGCCAAAGTGCTTTAAAATTATTTTTCCTGTTAAAAAAACCGATACATAATAAATAGCCTCTTCTCTGACAACAACATACACAAATATTAGTCCTTTAAAAATCAAATGTTCACACTGAAGTCTGTGTAAATAATAGTTGTGACATGAAATTTGTACATATTTAATCAGCACTAATAAATGTTTATTTGAATATATACTCCACACGTTTTTTAAATGTGCTCTTCCCATGCCACTTCCAAATATTTTAAAATAATAAGTTTATAAACCACATTTAATCATTCCTTACCAAATTAGTTTCATTCCTTCTTTTTATAAAGAGAACGTGATTGTTACATGTGAAATCACTGAAGTATTTTTTTTTTAATTTTGTATTAGACTCACTTTTCTCTTTATTCAACTAGCATGACAAAATTTGAACATATAAAAAACTAACAAGTCAAGCATGATCACTCATGCCTATAATCCTAGCACTTTGAGAGGCCAAGGCAGGAGGATAGCTTGAGGCCAAGAGTTGGAGACCAACCTGAACAATGTGTTAGCAACGAGCTTCTTACACCTACTGAGCACTTGAAATGTGGCTAGTCTGACTAGGCAACTTAGGTTTTAATTTTATTTAATTTTAATTATTTTAAATTTAAATAGCCACCTGTGCCTAATGACTACAGTATTTGATAACAGACCTGTCAAACTTTATTTTGATGAGTGTGACAAAATATTTAACTATTTTACAGGATATGCTTTTAGATTGTTTCCCACTTTTGGCTTATGTAAATCTTGTTGATGTGAATAGTATTGTACATACTTTAGGTGAATAGATGCTTTCTTTTCTATTATATGTATACCTGCTATGGAGTATGCTTTTATTTAGATTCCATATGCTATGAAACTATCTTTTCCATAGTTTTTGTTCAATTCACACATCCACCAGCAATATGGAAGCCTCAGTTGCTCCACACCATTGAAAATCATGGCTTGTTTAATTTTAGTCATTCTGCTGGGTAATGCATATTATATTGCTTAGTTAAAATGTTTCCTATGTGCCCTTCCGTCATACTGATATTGAAGTTTTAAAGATGTAAATGTATATACCATTGTTAGCTTTCTTCTTAAATTGACAGTTATTAATCTTTCATCTTCTTTTAGTAATTTTGCATGTTTATTGTGTGAATAGATTCACCTCACTTCCCTTTCTCAGGGATATTTTAAAGTTCATTTTCTCAGTATATTTTTATTACTTATTAACTGAATAATATGTCATTTTCATTTGATTATTTCTGAGGTCTTTATACTTTAATGCCATATCTGAAAACGAATCCTTACAAAAAGCCTTTAAATAATTTGTGCATTTTGCTCTGCTTTGACTGGGGCCATGGTTCTCTCTGTTATTCTAATAGTTGCAATAGAATTTCAAATAAGTAGGGCCATAACATGTATAATTTGACAACCCTACCAAAGGCAAGAACACTGCCCAGGTGATTTTTTTTTCATTGCTCTGTATGCCATTTCATGATGGTTCTCTCAGTCCTAATTCTCTTCTACTACTAGACTATCTGAGTCATCTCAAGGCATTTTGATTTTATAGTCATGCTTCCATCCCATGCTTATGGGCAACTATTGAAAATATCCAAAATAAATCATAACTGGAGACAGGCTTCCAGTAGCTTAAAGTCCAAGTGGGTAGCAAACATACATCCATAGCAATAATAGTACAAGGGAATTTGCATATGGAATTCATAGGAAAAAAATGTTCTATATAGTACATTAACCACTTTACACCTCAGTTTCTACATTTGCACGTTGAAGATAGTAAGAATACTCGTCACACAGACTTGTGAAGATAAAAGAAGTGCATGTAAAGTGCTTAAAACAGTGCTGAGTACCTAGTAAGCACTTAGTAAGTGCTAGTATTTATCATTGTTTTCACTGATTCTTATAACAATGCCATTAATAGCATTAATGTTATTTTGTTAACATTTGAGGAGATTGGAAAGGCTTTGCAGGAATTGGTAGCTGTAGGCTGCCATAACAAAATATCACAAACTCTATGGCATAAACAACAGAAATTTATTTTCTCACTGTTCCGAAGGCTGGAAGTTAGAGATCAGAATCATGGCCGGATGCTGGTGTTGACATTCTTCCTGGCTAACAGACTGTCACCTTCTTGCTGTGTCCTCACATGGCAGAGAGAGCCAAACAAGCAAACTCTTCAGTGTCTCTTCTTCTAAGGGCACTAATCTTATCAGAAAAGCAACCTCCCCACTCCCATGACTTCATATAAACCAAATTACCTCCCAAGGACCCTATCTCCAAACTCCATGACATTGGGATGTAGGGCTTCAATATATGAATTTTGGGGGACACAATTTAGTACATAGCAACAATTGAGCTGCATTTTCAAGGATCATAAAATTTAGAACTTTGATTGATGGAATGTAGTGAAGGAGACTTTCTAGTAAAAGACCACAGGATAAAGATGGAAACAAATCACATAAAGCAATTTATGTTCCATAATATGCCATATAAATTCCTGACTTCCTTATGATTGATACTAGTATTAATATCAACAATATCTATAAAGATTGTAATGTGAAATTGTAATGATTGATACTAGTATTAATATCAACAATATCTATAAAGATTGTAATGTGAAATGAAACTGTAAGTAAAAACTCAGTGGCCATGGTGAGAGAGAAGAGTGGTCACTTGCCCCTTTGTTCCTAGAGAAGGCAGCTCCAGGTAAACACCCTGTTTGAGCCTTGGAGCTAAGATGTTTCCTCTAACAGGACCTGAGACATCTTGGCCAGGGAAAATTCTCCCAGCAGCCATGTTATAGGGGTATTTAACAGAGACTTCTGGTTTTTGGCTTAGAAACTACTTAATGGAGACCAGCTATTTTCAACCAATTAAGACTAAATGAGTTTGATTCTTCATTTGCTTACACAGACCAGCGTGAGGGCTTGGGCAGGAACTTTTCCTATTTAAGCCAGAATCCCTTGTTGTTCTCTGGAGCATGCTTTCCTTTTGCAACTGAGGCCACCTCTCATCTCCCCAACTTGTAGATTTTTTAAAAAATAGAAAATGAAGTTCTCAGGTCTCTTTTTCTCTGCAGAGCTCATGGTCTTTTGTTAACAGTATCAGTAACAACAATCTATATATTCCAAGTCTTTGCTAATTACCTGTGAACAAGATTTAGACAGGCTTCTTTCTGCCCTGACCTCTCTCTCACCCCAGCCCTTCTATAATCCAGATGGCCTAACCAGTGAGGTCCCTACCTTCCCCTTAATTACTGTAGAAAACTTGTAAACACTTTCTCTGCCCCTTTGAGATAGAAATTTTTTTTTATTTTTTATTTATTTATTTTTCTTTATTGAAGTATACTTTACAAATCATGCCTTTACCCCATTTTAAGTGTACAATTAAATGATTTTTAGTGAAAAGTCGTTGGAGAGTGGAATTAGGGGTCATAATAGGGAAAAGGAATTCCTCTAAAACTGATTTATGTGATTAACTGTACATCTTGGTAGATAGAAATCTTTTTAAATGCCTCTTGCCGATTTTACAACCCAGGCTTGTCTTTCTCAAGGACCTGTCAACTGTCCCTTTGAAATGTAATCATCATGGAAGCTAACACTTCTATTTCCCACTCTTTGTGGAGGGAAAGTGCCTAACTTCAGAGTATTTCTTGTTCCAAGCTGTAAAAACTACCTCCAGTTAAGATGATAAAAGAAAGTTTACTTTTCCATTGGGTAAAGACAATTAGCAAACACAGATGATCTATAATCCCTCCCATTCAGGCTCTTAAAAAATATTCTACCTTTGTTTCATTGGAGTTAAGTTCAGACTCCATCTTGGCATCTCTCCTCTATTGCAATAGAGTTTAACAAAATCTTCCTTGCCTATTTAATTTTGTCCAGTGAAATTTTTGCTTTGTCATCTGTCACTATGCTATGTATATATAGTATCAGTCAATTACATAGTCATCACAACAGTCCTAGAGATAAATCACTTTTATTTTCTCCATTTTCAAAATGTGGGACCTAGACGCAGACTAATAGAAATTAAGGACATTTTTCAAGGTCACTAATATCACAAAAGATGAAGCCAGATTTTATATTTCATCAAATTGACTCTATTGACTTATTTAACTAACACTCTGTGTGTCTTCTTTTGTGATCATTAGCTTGTGCAACAAGAGGAGAATTGGCAAGGATAACTATTCATAGCTCTTTTTTTCTACCATTAAATTGCTAGTAGTGTACACCTCTCCTCTCACCCTTCTACTCGTATGATAATTTCTTAATTGGCCCTCTTTAGTTGCTTATATGCTGTCCTCCTAGGACAGAAACCTATTCCAAAGAATATAATTCTTATCTCCTTCTTTGCCCAATGCATGTAGAAATTATCCATAGAACTGAAAATTGCCTATACAATAATAACCAGTTTGCTGAGGTAAAGATAATGGGGGCTATAACCTCTTTAATATTATAATTGAGTTGTGCTAGAGTTGTGCGAGTATATTGTGTTTTATGTGTGTTTATACTATCATCTTTTTCATTTTAACAAAGAAAATTGAAATGCATACAAAGGATTAGATAAATTATTTTTTGATATAAATTTACTTAGCCGGGCTTCATGCACAGGTACTTATGTCATGTAACTGACCTTCATTTCCAAGAAATATATCTTTGTTATTATACTTCAGGTATATAAGAGGGGAAGGAATGCCACCTTTATAAAAAATAACGATTAGCTAATAAAGTGTAAGTGAATATGAAATGATAAATTGTTGAATACATGGCTAGGTATCAAATTAAAAGTGAATCACAGAGTCTATTCACTGGTATACTACCATTGACATTAGGGACGGTGATTGGTCTAGTATTATAAGCAGCACAAGTATCTTGGTTAAATAAACACAGTAAATACATCATGTTAAGTTGATAGACTAACATATTAAGTAAAATAAACAGAATAAATAGCATACATGATGAAATCTACTTAGATGTGAGAGATAAACTATATATGTTGGATTTATACATCAAAAGAAGATTTCCAGTTTTCTTTATCATCTATGCTGAATTAAAATTTTAAAATTTTGATGAACATCTTGAGTTTTCATAAAGCCTTAAAATTCTTAAAAATGTTATCATATAGATCACATTTAAACTATTTATAGAATAATGTGACATTTGTCTCTTAAAGTCAAAGATAGAAGTGAATATATAATATTTTGCAAGATATTTCTAATTGCTGTGTCATTCACAGTCTACAAACACCGCATCTGCATATTGCTTCAGGGCATGAGTATCAAGAGTCTAGCTCTGATTAGTGGGTCTTGTGCTTGCCCAGATTTGGGTGGGTAATCTTTATCTTAGTGGCGTCATTTGTATTCAGTTCACCCCTTGGCATTTACCTTGAATGTTGACTTACCCTCCAAAGGAAATTATCAATTCAGGAGAAAAATGGAGGTTCCAGCATTGTAAAGCTCCTGCTGCAACACATAAAGCTTCCCTACCAGCAAGATAGCTTCAGCCAAAGCACTTAATTCCTTCCTGATCATTCGACAAAGAACAAATTTAAGGCTAGAGACTTAACTTAGAATTGATTTTTGCATCACTGGGACAAATTAAGAAGTTGTTCATGTTTAAACTGGATGCAAAAGGCAATGACAATGCTGAATAAAAGGGCCTATGTGCCTGGCATTCATTAAATGTATTATGGTAAAATATTGTTGAAGGTAAAATGTTGAACAGTAAGGAAGTCTTTACATCCTAATGTTTCATAGTAAAAAAAGCCCCCCAAAAACATTGAATTTATATACATAAATTTTATCACTTTTTTCTGTGTTTAGGAAAAACATTGTGCATACCTTGAAAATGAATCTTTTTGATCATGAAAATATGAGGCAAATTCCTCCACACACATCTGTGTGAAATCTTAACTGTGTGGAAAGAAGCCACCAATGGATGTGTTTTGTATCTTCTTTTTAATAAAACATATTGTATATGTAAGCAGAACTGTGACTTTGCAAATTTAGAGTTTTATCTCCCACTTTCCGATTCCTTTACATGGCTTTTGCTTACAAATTCTTGTTTGTTCTTAGATGTGTGTGTGTTGTGAACCTGTGTGTGTGTATGTGTGTGATCATGCTAATATTTTTGTCAAAGTGTTTCTTTATGAGAGTTCTGAGGCTGATGCTGTCCTACAGTAGAAGGGAGACATGGGTCTGGTTTTTCTCTACTTGTCACATTGGAGAAAATACCAAGAGGCTGTAGATTAGCATTTCCAGTATTGTCTGGACTAACTAAATAGAGTGTGTCTGATACCTCAGTCTATTTAAGATTGGCTATATGAATAATTAGGAAAATTATTCTAGTATTATCTTGATTATCTCTTGTAATCTATGGAGATAAAACAATGCCGTTGGGAGTTGCCCCTAAGGGAAATGTATATTTACATTGGCAAGTACTCTGGGACAAGTAAATATACAATTTTTTTTTACGGAACATTTTGATTGGGCCTAGCTCTGAGGTATTATACTGCAAGAGAATTCAATTCAGGAGGGTTGTGATAGGCACTAAAAAACCTGAAATATTCTAATTACAGAAGTACTCTGAGGTGCTATTAGGTTTCAGGGCCTGTAAATATAGGCAGATGTTGTAAATGACTCTATTTTCTTTCTCTTAGTACTACATTTTCAATTATCTTGTTAATCACTATTATTTTCAGTTGCGCTATCTGGAATTCTGAGAGGCAGTGTCCTAATTGAGGTTGGAATAGGGTTATTACCAGGAAACAAGTATGTCCAGAAGTAGCATCTGAGAAGTTGCAGGATTTGGCCAACAAGACATGTTAAAGTAGACTTGCTCTGGCATATAACCAAGCTAGTACATTGGAGAATACTCAATATTGAATGGGGGTGTAGTAATGTGGAGGAATAATTTTCCACAATTAGTGATGTTAAACCATATGTATTAAAGAAAATTTTGTAGTATTTATAATCTCAGGCTGGTAGTTTGATAAGTGGGAATACAAAATTGATGTATATACCTAAAATATTAAATATGTATCTTAGGACATGTGCAATTCTAGTGCTACCTCTAAGATGTCTGTAATCATTGGAGGACATGCTTTCTTAGGGCCACCTCAGACTCTAGGATTCCCTAACCCCTGAAGCTGTTCAGCAACATGTAGACATTATTTTGAATGTCAGCCTACTTTTCATTGTCACTGAGACCAACATTAAAATCTCATGAAGAACTTTCTTTCTTCTTTCCTTCTGTACACTCATCACTCCCACTCCAGATGGCACATAAAGTTCCCAGTTCCTTTCCTCCATTGTGCAGCAAATCTCCCTCCTGCTCTAATGTTTGGCAATACATGACACCAAAGATCTTGGGGTTTTGTTTTCTACTCTTTCTACTTGTGGAGTTCTTTTCAAAATAAACATACATATATGGGTTGGCAATAAACCAAATTTCAGTAGTGGACATATCTAAATGTTAAGTTTAGTGGTATTTTAATTTCTTCCTTTTGCCCATTTTTGCCTTCCAAATTTTCCACAATGAAACTATATTATATTGCCTTGTAAAAATGAATTAATAAAATGCATTGCTGCTGATAAATTATTTATGGTACAAAATGGGGCCCACATAAGTATGAAAAATGTGGCAATTATTTGTTTGGTAAATTACCATTTCTCCTCCTTTGTTTACTCTCTGTTGTCTCTTCTCTGAAATGATAGGAATCCTGGCAAATCATATATATTTGTATTTATGCAAGAGTAACACCAAGAAGTCATCAAATACATCTTCTTTGGCATAAAAATGAAAGTAAAAATATAGGTAATACTCTTTTTGATATTACTGTAGGAAAATTAAAACCTCTATGAGGTATAAAGGTGACTGGAAAGAAACATACAGTACAAGCCAAAGGGATAAAAGTCTTTATCTTGAAAGCCTTCCCTTTGACTTTTTTTTTTTTTTTTGCCACAAGCCTACTATAATCCCACTAGATATGGACTAGGTTCAAGTGTTTAAAAGACCTTGGTAATTAAAAGTCCTGGGCCCCATAGTTTTTTACTTGAACGGTATTTCTCACCTATAGAGTTATTGAAGATATCCCCATATTTACTCCCACAAATAATATTTTTAGCCCCAAACTGCCTATAAACATTAAATGAGAGATGACACAAAACATATTTTACATTTCCCCATCTATTTTCTATATGAAATATAGAATGTATTTGATCACAATAGGTTTATTTGTAATTAACCTTATGTGTTATTCTATAATAACTAATATTTTGCAAGTACATTCTTGGAGTGTGATTAATGTTTGAGTAATCATGTTTTGCATGGTTAAAAAGCATTTAAGGAACAAAGGACTCACTTTTAGTTTTAAATTTTGTTTTACTATTTTTTAAAGACATTAGATATTGAAAGAGAATATGCATATCTGATGCATAATAAAATTATTATACATAAAAAGTATATTGTATTATACCTTCTAAAGTCAAAATAATATAAAAGTATACTTTAGAAGGTAATAACCATGTATATTCAGCAAGGAAGAAAATTATATCCATGTGTGCACCTATAAATAAGAAAATCTGGGTGGTGATAACTAGGTGCACAAATGTAAGGGCTTTTTAATCATTTGCATGTCAAGTTTGAATTCAAAAGACATTTTCCCATAGAAACTTTATATTTGTATTTAAGTCATAGTTTTCCCTCAATATAAGATTAAGGACAGAACAATACTGAGCCAAATATAAAATATGTCTTTTCCTAATAATGATCTTTTTTTACTATCAAGATATGTCTCTACTTCAGTCATTCTGCTGCTGAATGAAAAGTACTTTGTTTGACAGAGCATCAGTAACTATACTATTTCCCTGATCAAAAGCATTTAAAAAAATGCTACCTAAGAAACCAATCCGTATTTTAATCTATTTCCCCTTGCTTTTCTAAACTTACTCTTCTTTAGCCCTCATGTACTGCTTACACTTTCCTAAAAATACCCTACCCTTTTCTGATACTGTCCAGACAAGTCATCCTCCTGAAATTGTGGAATGTCTTCCCAATTCATCTCCGTTTAGTACACCAATCATACATATGCTGGAAAACCAACTTCCATCTCTACCTTCTGAATGTCTTTTAGTCCTCTGAAGTGGAAAAGATTTACCCAAACCTTCTCTAAATTCCTAAAATACCTTTTATTATTCAATTGTCTTTTCTAATTCAAGAACATGGATTGATGTCATCTAAAATGAAAGCTCCTAGAAGTCGTCTATCAGCCTGACTTACATAAATATATCTCCCAAATAGCCTAACGCAGTAATTATGTCATAGGTGGAAGTTAAATATATATTTATTGGAAGAACAAATTGTTGACAATCATAAATCCCAGATATAAATCTTCGTATGCTTCTAAAACTCAAATGTCAATCTATCATCTGTGTTGCTTTTTCTCCACGGCAAAGCAATTAGTGAGGGTTAAAAGGAGGTAATGAATGGAATTTGCTGGAAATTAATTTTTAAAATGTTAGGAAAAATAATTATCATTAAAATTTGGCATAACAGAAGATCCCCACATGTATACCATAACAAGATCATGCAAAACCTTAAAGTGAAAATACTCAGTTTTATTTCCAAGTAATGAGGTGCCAATATAGTAAATTTATTCTTGGCTTTACTGATGATAATCCTTGCCAAATCTAAGGGTTTTCTTCCCCTCCTCGGGTGTTTTGTTGAATTGTGGTGTGAAATAAGCAAGTTAGGAAATTAAACATTCATTCTGTAAGAAAGAGTATAGTGCACTGGAAATATTGCAAGAATAAAAATAAATAAAAAAAATCTAAAAAGCTGAGCCTAGTGATCCTACATGTCACTTATCCTTACTAGGTACCTTACTAGGTACCATAAACATCATTTATAATGTGGTAGGTTTAATCCTTAAAAATCTAGTAGTTGGGGAGCGGAATTAGGGGTCTCAATAGGGGAAAGGAATTCCTCTATAACTGATTTATGTGATTAACTGTACACCTTGGTAAATTCACTGAAAATCATTTAATTGTACACTTAAAATGGGGTAAAGGCATGATATGTAAAGTATACTTCAATAAAGAAAAAATCTTTCTAGGACATGTAACATTGTTATAAATTAAGTTACTATAAATTTGTTGATCTAATGAAATTCACAATATTCTTATATTCCATTTGATCTAAATTTGATTCACATTCAAGAAAATAAATATGAATCAAATAGAATCAAAATAACAAATTAATTTTTGATATGGCATACAAATATGGCATAAGAGAACCAGTTCAACATATAGATTTTTAGGGGTTGGAAGGGAAACTTTAGCCCTCTTGAATATCTCTGCTGACTCTTTTTCTTGAATCTCTCAATGAGGAGGAAATAGAAGTAGAATTTACGATTTTCCATAATATTGGTTGTACCACAGTTTGAGTGGAAGCTTTATCCTCTTGTCTCTCTTCCTGTTCCTTCTTCTTTATATATTGGTTATGTAAAACTGGCTTAAAGGTCTTATGTACATTGACTACTTTCTGGCAACAGGCTGCTGATCTCTTTGCAGAAGACATAGTCCTATATGTAAGAAAAAAACCCAAAGATTCCACAAAAATACTACTATATAATAATAAATAACAAATGAATTAAATAAGTTGCAGGATACAAAATCATCATAAACAAAATCAATATTTTTATACATAAATATTAGGCAAGAGGTTACCAAAAATGTTTTTATATGTTCTATATGGTTTAGCTTGTTTTGAGAGGTATTCACTACATATTTGGAAAATAAATAAAGACTGCTTCTCTAAGGTAGTTAAATTATAACATAATCTTAACATGAAATTCCAGAATGGAAAGAAGCATAACTTATTTTCTATTTCTGTTTTAATATATGAGAAAATTGTTTGATGATGTTCAAATTTATTTATGTTGTATTGTTCAAAATATTTTAAGACCTTAATTTTGAAAAATTTAATTTTGCAACATTGATATGTGAGTCTTTTAGATTATTTCAGATTCTCTAGACTCAATCAATTTAAAATAAATCACATTTATTTTCTGAATTTGTACTATTTTATAAGTTTATATTGTGTTTTCTAATATTTCTAAGTAAAATATTTACTTACCAAGAAAATACTTTAGACAGAATTTTTATTAATTCATAAGATATGCCACTGCAACATTTTTCATATCTTTAGTCAAAGGAAATGTGGGACATGCCACATTTAAAGAAGCAATTGGAAGCTTTTAGCAGATTTCAACAATGTCAAGACATGTGTGAGAAGACTAATCCTACATTTCATCTTTATTAATACAAATGAGTTCTTACCAGAATGTCCCTTCATAGATTTGAAAGAATAACTCAATTTGGGATATCTGTGCTCACTCTAGTGTCTCCTACCTTCATTGATGGCACCTTCCAAGTTAACATCTGGAGGTGACTACTGACTCTTTTTTCTCTGATACTACATATACATTCTTCCAGTTGATTATTTTATTTGTTAATTCAGTAGTTGAGAAAAATGTTATTGATCACTTACTCTGTGTCAGACCTTACTCCACACTCTAAGCATAGAGTCATTATAAAACGGAGAGAGAGAGAAAGGTTACTTATGCCTTATGGAGTATGGTGGTCACATTGAAACAGCAATGTTAAGGAGAAATTAAAATTTACTGTATATGAAGAAAGAAGCAGCAGAGTGCTATGGGGGCAAATTATAAGGTGAGGTAATCTTGTTTGGCAGACAGATGGCAGAGAAGGACATTCTGATTGAATGACATTCTAACTAAGCCCTAAACGGGGTGTGCAAAATGAAGATATTGTGAACATTCCAGAGAGAGGAAACATTTGGTCTGAATTCCTTGTTTCCTGAGCATAAAATATAGCAGGTTATGGTACAGAGGTAGTTAGGACAGAGGGTAAGAGAACTTAGGAAGACAAGAGTGAAATGAAAAGGTTGACTTGGGTGACAAAAGTAAAAAAGTGTCATTGACAGATGATGCTGGAAATTTACTGAAATAAGAGGGCCTTGCAATTAAATTGAAGGTACTAGAAGTTACTATAAGAACAAATGGTAAAGAGTTAAAAAGCGGCTGAAATATTTTCTCCTATTTCATAGGTGCTAAGACATACAAACTTTTGAATTTTAACATCTCTGATAATAGGATATCCTTTATGAGTTATAACTTCTTTCAATCAATTCTTTTTGATGAAGAAATATCAGCACATTTGGTAAAAACACATATGCATATTTTATGTGACTGCATTTTTAAAACAGGCTTTTAAGCACTTCAGAACAGCTTAAGACTTACAGAAAAATTATGAAGGTAGGACACAAAGTTCCCACATACTCTACACGCGGTTTTCTCTGTTATTAACATCTTATGTTAAGATGGTACATTTGTTACAATTAATGGGGCAATTAGTATCCATCATTATTAATGATTATTAACTTTATCAAAGTTTTACCTAATGCTTTTATTTCTTTCTGGAAGATCTCATCCAGAATATCACTACATTTAATCTTTAAGTCTTTTTAGGCTCTCTTTTGTTCTGACAGTTTATTAGACTTTCTTTGTTTTTGAGGACCTTAACAGTTTTGAAGATGCTGGATAGATGTTTTGTAGAATGTCCCTATATTGGGATTTCTTTGATGTTTTTCTGATGATTAGGCTGAGCTAATAAGCTTTGAGGTTATGAGTTCTGGGCACCAGTCCTTTATGTCCTTTATAAGTTATGTGTTTTGCAAATACTTTCTTAAGTCTGTGGTTTGTCATCTCATTCTGTCAGCAATGTCTTAAGACTGTAAGTTTTTATTATAAAAAAAAGTCTAACTTACCTTTTAATTTTCTTTAACATATATTGCCATTGTATCTAAAAGTCATCACCAAATCTAAGGTCATCTAGAATTTCTTTAGGTTTCATTCAAGGAGTTTTATAGTTTTTCATTTTACATTAAGTCACTGATCCATTTTGAGGTTTTCTTTTTTGTTGTTGTTGTTGTTGTTGACAGATATAAATTCAGAGTATACATATTTATTTTTTAAATTTATTTTAGGTGATGTGCAATAATTGTGCATATTTAAGGCATACATAGTGATATTTTGATATGTGTATACAATGTGTAATGGTCAAATTGGAATAATTAGCATATTCATCATCTAATACATTTATCTTTTTTTTTGTGCTATGAACATTCTAAATCCTCTCTTCTAGATTTTGAAACTATACAATAAATTATTGCATGTGGATGTTCAGTTGTTTTACCATCATTAGTTGAAAAAATTACCCTTTCTCCATTGAATTGCCTTTGTTCCTTTGTCAAAGATCCTTTATCAGAGTATGAGAGCATGCTTTCCATGATTTTTATTCCTTTAAAAATGCTAAAGTATGTTTTATGTCACAGAATGTTGTCAATATTGGTGAATGTTCCATATGAACATGAAGAGAGTGTGTTTTTAGATGGTGTTGGATGCAACTTGACTATATACATTCATGTACCACATAACGATGTTTTGGTAATGACAAAAATGCATATATGATGGTATTCCCATAAGATTATAATGGAGCTGAAAACTTCCTATCATCTAGTGATGTCATAGCCATCATAATGTAGTAGCACAATGCCTTGCTCACGTGTTTGTAGTGATGATGGTGTAAATAAACCTACTGAGATGTCTGTTGTATAAAAGTATAGCACATGCAATTATATACAGAACATAATATTTGATAATAATAATAAATGACCAAGAATTCACCATGCCCAATGTCTTCACTGGTGAATTCTTTCAACATTTAATGAATATTACACAAAATCTTTCTGAAAATAAAACATTAGGGAATAATCTCCAAGTAATTTTAACCAGTCAAACTTAACCTAATCCCCAAATGAGACAATCATTACAAGAAAATAAACCACAAAATAACACAAAAAACTTCATGAAAATGTTTAAGCAAAATATTATGAAATTATGTGTAACAATATGTAAAAAGTATAATACATCATGGCCATGTTTAGTTTATCCCTGGAATGGAAGGTTGTTTTCAAAATTCAATTTAATTCACAATATCAACAGTATAACAAAAAGTAATTATATAATCATTGTAATAGAGAAAAGTATTTGCTGCCTACAACATTCATTCATGCTTCAAAAAAAAAGCAAGTTTTCAGGGACTTTCACAAAATCTGATAAAAGCTACCTGTGAAACAACTTCAGTTAACCTCATATTTATTGGTGAAAGACTAAATTTGCCCTGTTAAGTTTGGGGACTAGGTAAATATATCTGTTTTCACCACTTGTATTTAACATTAAACTGGAGATCCTTAGTGAAATAAGGCAAGGAAAAGAAAAATACATAGAGATAAGAATAGAAATAGAATAAACCATGATAAAAAAAAGAGAGATGGACAAAGACAAAATAAAATGTTCTATATTCTAAAATGGCATAACTGTCTACAGAGGATAATCCAAAAAAATCTATAAAACTATCACTACTAAAGTATAAATTTAACGAGGTCACCAAATAAAATCTTAGTATATATATAAAAAATTGTGTTTCAATATAAAAAACAATATCATTAAAAAAGATAAACCATTTAGAGGTAAATAGAAACAAATATGTATGTGCTCTGTTCACTATAATGTACAAAATTTTGTTAAAAGACGTAAAAGAAGACCTAACGAAACAGAAGCATATAGGTTATCTAATGGAAATATTAAGATGATAATTTCTCCAAATTGATATAGATTTAACACAGTACAAGAAAAGTTCAGCAAGTTATTTCATGGAAATTAAAACTTGGTTTTAAATTATATATGAAAATACAGAAGGCATAGAACAGCCAAGGCAATTTTTAAAGAGGAAAAAATGGAGGACTCAAACTAATTGATTTCAAGATCTATTATATGATCACAATAACCAAGCTGTGTGGTACTGGTGTAAGTATAGATAGATAAATAGTTGATATATAACAGATAGATAGAAGCAGAAGCAATTTTTATATAGACAATTGAATTTTACAGAGATGCAAAGTAATTCAAAGGGTAATGGATAGTCAGCAAAATTTGGAAATATAAACCATCCATATGCAACAGAAAAAGGAAAAAAAGACCTGCTATCATGTGTATCAATTAATTCAAAATAGATCATAAATCTAAATGTAAGAGATAAAACTATAAAGTATGATTACAGAAACGTAGGAGAACATCATTTTGACCTTTACATGACAAAAATTTCTTAGATAGGATACATAAAACACTCATCATTGAACTTCAACAAAATGAAAAACACTTATTTTTCCTAAAATAGAGTTAAAAAGTGAAGAGGTAAATCACACCCTGGGAGTAAAACCCACATCTAATAAAGTCCTTCTATCCATATCAGGTACACAACTTTTATAAATCAACAATAAGAATAAATAAATCAAAATGAACAAAATATTTGAAGAGGTACTTCTCCAAAGCAGATGACAGGTGTTAAAAACCATCACCTTAAAAGACAGTCAACACCACTAGTCATTCATAGAGTTCTGATTTAAAACATGAAATGCTATTTCACACTTACTAGAATGACTAAAATTGAAAAGACTGATAATATTAGTTACAACAAGGATGTTGAATGAATAGAGCCCTTATAAATTTCTTAAGGAAATGCAAAACAGATCATTTGAAAAACAGTCTGGCTGTCTCTCACATAGTTAAATAAACTCCAAATAATCCAGCTATCCCTTTGCTGAGCATTTACTCAAGGAAATGTAAACACTCAAGACCTGTAGGTGGATATTTATAATGGCATCATTTTTAATATACCCAAATAGGAAACAGTCCAAATGTCCCTCGACTACATAGATGGACAAATTTTCATAAGCTTGTGGTATTACTTTATATAATACAGGTAAATATAGTGGCTACCACTTACGGGAATTATTAAATAAGCTAACACATAGTAGACATTTACAAAATGCTTAGACTACTTTAAACACTCTATTAAATATTGTTGATGACTATGATGATGATGGTGGTGTTGGTGATTGTGGTGTTGGTGATGGTGATGGTGATGGTGGTTATGATGATTTGGAGATGTATTTACAGAGACGAGACAGAAATAAAATTAGAATTAAGAAAACAATTAATAAAGAAATTTAGGCTGTATAAAGTTAATACCACAAGTGTGAAATGAAGAAACCTCTAAATTAAAAAGATATAATTAATTTGGAAAGAAAAAATATAGAGAGAGATTCCCAAATAAAATTTGTTTTTTTCCTTCAAAACTGAGAAATTTTAATAGTAAAAAGTTGAAATATTTCCTTGAGAAAAATATGTTCAGAGTTCAAAATTTTTCTAAATAAATAGGAATAAGCATAAAAATAAGCGAGGTAAAGCTGAGAAGAGAAACAAAGGCATAAAACAAAATGAATGCATTAAAATATATATTAATTTATTATTACTATAATACATCAAAATAATTTTATATGAAATTTAATTGAAATATGTATGCATATGCATAAATATGTTTATATACTATATATGAATACATCATATATAATTTAGTATCTTGATCTATAATTAAATTCCAAAAAACATTCCTTAGTGATCTCACTTTGAAAAACACTAAAAAGAATATTAGCAGCTACTCTTGGCCACACCAGTTGGCTGTATGTATCTGGGCTCATTATATCTAAGTAAACTCACTTAGCTTTACAAGTCTCTCTTAATTCAGTTGTCCCAGCAATATTAAGAGTATCTTTCTTCCATCCTCTATTCATTTCCTTTTATTTAAAATACTTACCAAGTATATCTTGGTATTTATTTCCCCCTGCAGTTTTCTTAGCCATCTGCATTGACTTGTAGGCCTCTCCAAGTTACCCTTGTCTATTGACTCCTTAACCCATGCAGACCAGTGTTGCTGGAAGAGTAAACAAAAGCTGTGCCAAGTACAAACAAAGACGACTAAAAATGCTCAGGCAGTCTCAGGATCTTAGGCATATTTTGGAAAACACTACTCAGCTTTTCATCCAACCAGTATCTATTAAGGAAAATATGGTGCATATAAATGAAGGTATTTTCTGATAAGACCAGTCCCTCTAATGAAAAGGTTAATACATTTTGTAAAAAAAAAAAAAGTATTTCAAGATTGATTCCCAAAATGATTTTCTTCAGAAGGACACATTCTTATTGGCTAAATGTAGTTATTTTGTTTGTTTTGTTTTTTAACTATGATTAATATGGATTCAAGGAAATTCAAAATGCACAAATGTTCAATGAAAAAAGGTTAAGGGAGCTGTCTGAACAATGCTGCAGAGCTTAAGAGAACACTGCCAGAGGAAGGAGAAGATATCCTTTGTTTCCAGATAAACTCTTTACCAATACAATTTATGTTTTCCAACATTTAATTTGACAATATTCATGCATGTAAATAAAATGCATGTGAAAGTATTTCTAATGATGCACAAATGACTGGAAACTTGGTATCAACTTTGAGTTTGTATTCAATTTAGGCCTATAGCGTATCCATTTTTCAAACACCATATTTTTTTTAAATAAAATTAAGTTTTACACTAGAATTTTCTTTAATGTACTTTTCTGTGTCATTCTGTTTATCTCGTGCTATTTCTTTCCCTTTAAGAGATTTATGATACATTCTCTCTCTCTCTCTCTCTTTCTCTCTCAGTTGTTGATGTTAGCATATTTTTAGGAACATTTAATTTTTCTGTAACAAATAAATGAAGTATCTGAAAAAAGAATGGAAACAACAAAATGAAAAACACTAAAACTTCTACAGGGTTACTTGAGTACTCAAGTATTTTCTTTCCCAGTAAATGTAACTTGTTTCAAAAATGCTTTCAGCGATGTTATCATGTGGGTTAATTGAAGTATCCTAACTTGAATCTCCTAGAGCTGCCCTGATGGGGCTGATATGCAGCTCGTAGCTCCATTACAGTGCAAGAGTGTAGGTTCGCTCTGACAGGCATTTGTTCTGATTGCTCCATGCTCATCCATTTCAGCTCTTAAATATTTGTAGTACTCCCACAGCCCCGGTGATAAACTCCTGTAAATGACCTTATATTCCAGGAAGTGCTCGGTTATACCATAAATTTCTATAACTGAATGAAGGACAAAGTGGAGGAGAGATGATTGGTATAAGAGCTAGAACATTAATTGTTTCTTGCACATTTTTTCATTAATTTCTGAATGCTTTATACAAGCAACACATTTTCACATGAATGTGTTTGTGATCTAAAACACCACAGGCATGTACATGTGCACTCTCACTCTCTCACACACACACACAGACACAGACACACACACAATCAAAATGAGTGAAATGACAAGAGTCAGAAAATGGGACATAAAGCCAGGACATTCGCTCCAGCCAGCTTCTTTGATAATGGTACTTAATCACACGAACGTAAAATTCATTTAAAAATCAAATGAATGCTTCATTTTTTAGTTATCTGAAAAATAAATGATGGAGTGAATCTGACATAAGCAAATGATCAAAATTTCTCTCTTTGAAATGAATATTGCAAATGAACCCAGCTATCAGAAATGCTGAAAATAGCACATTTGAAAATAGTAAATATTAAGAATATTTAGGGATCTAGGACACTTTTCAGAATGATTCATTTTTGTGTCTTCTCCTTGGAAAAAAAAATGCACGTTTCCACAAAACTACATATAAAGCATTCATAGTTTCTCAGAAACCAATTCACGGCTTAATGGTTCTCAGACTTCAGGCTAAGAATCCCAGCATTGGAGGTTATACGTTTTAAATGCACACTTTTGGTTTTAAAAGCCTGAATTATCTCATACAGTTATTCTTTGAAACACAATGTATCAAATACATATCTGGCCAAAAAAGATAAGTCATAATTGACTTTCTACATTGAAACTAATGGACTTTATGTTTTAATTTTTAATTTCTTTTCAATATGATTTATTTTATATATTTACATAATGTAGTTTATGATTTCATCCCTATGGCCAGAAGAAAAACAGATTTTTTAGTTTGTAGCAAGTTTAACTCAAATTAAAATCAGAAATTGAAGGTAAGACTATGTTAAATTAATATTTCCGTAAGAATTACAGGCAGTTACACCAGCACTAAATAATGGTCAGTAGAAAAGGAAGAAAGAAATTCACTGATTTTAATATGCAATCAAAAATCTTTAACATAGCTTAACTCATTTCCCTTTTTATTTTATGCTAATATGACTGCACTACATATTAAAAAACTGAACTATATATGTCTTCTCTTTAATAATTTTTTTATTAATTTTATCAGTCTTATTCCTAATATTAATATAGACAACTGACCAAAATTCTTATAAAATTGATCTCTTTGGCTGATCTTTCTGGGAGATATGAGAGAAAAGCAAAGTGTCTCAGGAGGGCATATTTATTTTCTTGAAGAAAGAAATACATAGTCAGAATATTTCACTATATTAAAGATAGTAGATATCATTCTAAGAACACATTTTTTCAAAAAGTATGAGTCCAAAAATGCATTATTATGAATAGAAAATATTTTATGCATTGTTGTCTTTAACAACAACCATGGCAACAAAAGGATGAAAGAAGATGACTAGAACTAAAACTGAGATAATGTCTAACAGGCCATGACTTGTGTGAGTATTAATATATCCCTTAGAGTGAAGAGACTGGTGCCTACGTAAGATCAAACAGAGGCTATTCATATTGTCTTTTAAGATCTATTATGTTCCTACATCAGAGTCATTCCAACTTTGTACTCTGAAATAATATCCTCTCCTTTCCAGCTGCTTGCTCAATTATTCTCACTACAACAGTTTTTCAAACCCAGATTTCCACTCTTTTATAATTTCTCAATTATTGTCCCTCTTCTTTATTTACCTCTCACCTTATTCAACTTAGGTACCCTGGTCCCCCATTTTAATAACAAAAACTCTTTTGCCCTTCAGTTTTTCCATTTCAGATATGACAAACCCAACCCTAGATGAAATTTATCTGTTTTCCCATACCCAAGGACCTAGCATTTATAGCTAGTTAGAAAAGCCAGAATTCTAATATATTACTATGAATTATTGATTAGCAATGTTAAGAAGGTATTTACCACTATTTTGAACCAACTATATTTCTCTTGTCAATGTGTGTTTTTACTCTGTTTCTTGGAACTTTCAATGCTCACTCCATTCTCAATTTTAGTAGATGCTTGGCCTCCTTCCTATTCCATAGAGTGAACTGAAGCCACAATCTTCAAACCTCTTCAAAGGAACGATAAAAACCTTCAGACTAAACCTCCCATTTTCTTTTTATTACTTTTTTCTTGGAGGAGTTATCCTTCTCTCTAGATAAAGCTAGCTTCTCCCTTTATATTTTACCTCCTTCCAGCTATATATATATATATATATATATATATATATATATACTCAAATGAATCCTCTTCATTGATAGTTAAATCTTTATACATCAGTTTTCTACTTCTTATTTTGCAAAATGTTGAAGCTATACCGAAGTGAAATAAAAGTACAATGAATACTTCTTACCTTTCACATATGTTCTCTGCAAATGTTTTGTCAAATTTTTAAAAACTTGCATGTATGTATGATTTTTCTCAACTGTTTAGTAGATTTCTCCTGTGAGTAAAAATATATTCCTACATAAATCCAACACAATTATCACACCCAGAAAATTAAACATTGATCAATACTATTTTTAAAAATATCAGTACATATATAATTTCCCAATTATTCCATTAAAGTTCTACAGAGTTGTTTTACTTTCTTGATCCAGAATTCATTTGAGCATCATTCATTTCACTTCTATGTTATGTATCTGCAGTGTCTTTTAATTTATAATGTATAAGTAAAAATATCCTCATTGCTGCAATGTTTACTATGGTAAAAAATTGTTCATAAAATATAACAAAACTATTAAAATGATTAAATAGATATTTATTTGTGTTATAATAAAACTTGTGTAAACAAAATTTTAGTGAGAAGAGCAGGTATCAGAAGTACAGTTTTAGTATGGTAACATTTATGTACACTTCAGAAATTTTTAAAAAGCAGTACTAATTTTTATGAGAATCCAGTCAACTCAAGATGTTAATTATTTTCAGAGATTTGGTTTTAGCTATATCAATGTTTCATTTCTTTAAAATATATCTGATGTACATACAGAAAATGTTTCTACCTCAAAATTTGAGAGTTAGTAAAAGTGAGATGTTTATTTATTTTCACACTTCAAGTTTTTTTTTAAGTATTTTATTTTTTAATTATTATGGGTGCATAATATTTGTATGTATTTATAGTATACATGTGATACTTTGATACAGGATTTAAAGTTAAAAAGGAATTAACTGTGATACTCTCCTGTTCTCAGATACTCTAATCCATATTTTATATGCCCAGTAGCACCATATTTTAAATTTTTGTTTCATTTTATTAATTTCTTTTATCCACATTGATACTTTACCCAGAGGAAAACAAATATGGTGTCACTTTGTAAAGCATATCTACAGAAGACACATTTCTCATCAAACTTAACTTTTCTGTATTCATTTTTTGTATCTCACCTTGGAACACTGCAGCAGTAACTATTGATTAAGAATGGCATTTATTATAAATATTCTTGGCATCCTCTATTTGATTTGTCATCATGTGAATGACCCCCACTGCTCCTTGGGGTTAGGGAGTCCTTAGCTACTTAAACAATGAGATCATGTGACCACATTCAATAACATTTTTATAATCAGGAAATAAATTGAAAAGTTTTTAAAAGCTAGAATAATAAAGATTTTGTTCATGTTGAAGGGAAGAAATTCCTACAGGCAGCTCTGTACTTGATAAATACTTTAATGTGGAAAACAGTGCCATTGTATTCATATTTTGACTTTTGTTTTAGTTTGTGTATTTTTTAACGCTAAGAGCACATCGTCTGCAGTATGCAAAACAGAAATTTCTATAAATCCTTTTCTTTTCATCTCTCTGGGAAATAAAATATACAAAAATGCTTTTGCCTTTAGATTCCCCAAAGGCTGCTATTATAGCATAGGATAGATTTTTTCATTTAACTTCTTGCTTGGTAAATCATAAACACTATAAAATGCAATATTAAAATACTTTAGCACTTCTTGCTATTTCTAGGTAAAGAAGTAAACCCTTATACTACTTCGTATTGAAATCTATTCATTTTACAGCACCCAAGACCATATTTTCCATCAATCCATTCCTAGTAGCAAGTAATTTTACCTTCTACCTCCCATAATGTTCTGCTTTGTCATCTCTAGAGTCACAACACTTTCTACTCTACAACATAATTATATATAATTTAATTTCTTCAATAAGAGAAACATCCTGGAGGTTAGGATTCTTAGCCGTTTTATCTACTACAGTATAATTTGCAAATATTAATAGTAGGTACTCAGTATTTATGAATATTACTTATGAATAAATGAGGAGTCTCTTAAACAAGATTTCATAGTTGTTTGTCACTGAAATCGAGACTGATATAATACAAATCTACTGAAACAAGTTTGTCTTTCTCTTTGGTTTCATTTGCTTGTGTGTGAGCCATGTCTCTTATTACTTGTTCTTTAAAAAGTGTATAAATTGAAACTCCACTATTTTCTTCCTCACTCTGGTATTCCAAAGTATATTAAAGGATTAATGACATGAAGAACTCATTTTTTCATCAGTAACCTCGTGCTATGGAACATGTACAATGAATGATATTTGTTCAGATATCCTGCTTCTCATGCAATTAATATATTCAGTTAGCCTATACATCAATTTCAGGTGTAGATATATGTACGGAGACAATTTTCCAGGGCCGTTCTTTTGTAACATTCAAAAATCATAAATAGAAAACATAGACATAAATTACTTGTGCTATTTCAAATATTTGCACAACAATAAAATGCAGTCATATGGAATAAAAATTCAAGTCCTCTTTTTCCTTAAGATGGATATTAAGCAGAATCATTTCCTTTCCCTGACATTTTTGAACTTTCTGAGTATTCGTTTTGTTCCAATGCTTATAGACACTCTTAACCAAGACTACATTAAACTAAATTCTCAGCTTGGGTTCCTTCAGTATTCAAATGTTCAAGGGAGAGATTTTTGTTTGTTTATTTTCCTTCTACATCCAGAGACAAGATTGAGATATTTATTTTTCCATTGTGGGCACGTTTTTTAATTGACTATGAATGTTGTGATTGACAGTCACTGTTTCATGTGGGCATTACCAGTGCACAGCCCATTAACAGAAGGTACAGGCTACCAGGGGCAGAGTGAACACAGGGATTTCACCAGCTACATGTCTCTTGCACCCATATGAGTTACTGTTTTCCTGACATTTAAGGCCTCTGATTTGTTTTAATCATTTTTTTTTTCAGCTTCACTAATGGTTTTAAATGATGTTAAGTATTTTATCAAAAGCTTAGCTGTTTTTTTAATATTGCAAAGTTTTTCAGTATGTCGTGACTTAGTAATCCTTATTGAGAATGGCTATAAAGCCTGGTTTTGTGCTTTTCCAATGACACATTTTCCTTATAGACATAAAATGCTCTACATAAAGGCTCACAGCTGCATTGCTTAGGAGCCCTTCACAACTTCTGCCTTCCGGAAGGATAGAAGGAATTATTAATTCAGATACAAAGGTTTGTAAATTAAAAGTGCTAGAAAAAAATAAGATGCTTTAAACAGAATATGTTTTAGCCTAAGGCATGAAACTATAAGAATTCTAGAAGAAAATGTTGGAAAAACTATTATAGATATTGTCCTAGGCAAATAATTTATGAAGAAAACCCCAAAGGCAACCACAGCAACAAAAATGAATAAATAAATGGTACCTAATCAAATTAAAAATCTTCTGCACAGCCAAGGAAACTATCATGAGATCAAACAGACAACATATAGAATGGGAGATAATATTTCCATGTTACACATCTGATAAAGGGCTGATAACTAGAATATATACTGAACTCAGGAAAATCAGCAAGAAAAAAATCAAACAACCCTATCAAAAAGTAGACAAAGGACATGAACAGAAACTTTTCAAAAAAAGATAGACATATGAACAAACAAACATATGAAAAAATGCTCAACATCTCTAATCATCAGGGAAATGCAAATCAAAACCACAATGAGATATCACTTATCTCCATTGAGAATGTCTTTTATCAAAAAGTCCCAACACAATAAATGTTGGCGTGGATATGGAAAGATAGGAACACTCATACACTGCTGGAGGGACTGCAAACTAGTGCAACCTCTGTGGAAAGTAGTATGGAGATACCTCAAAGAGCTACAAGTAGATCTACCATTTGATCCAGCAATCCCATTACTGGGCATCTACCCAAAAGAACAAAGACATTCTATAAAAAAGACATCTGCACTAGAATGTTTATAGCAGCATAATTCACAATTGCAAAGATGTGGAAACAATCCAAGTGCCCATCCAGACATGAGTGAATTAATAAAATGTGGTATATGTATACCATGAAGTTCTACTCAGCCACAAAAAACAATGGTGAAATAGCACTTCTTGTATTGCCCTGGATAGAGCTGGAACCCATTCTACTAATTGAAATATTGCAAGAATGGACAAACAAGTACCATATGTACTCACCATCAAGTTGTTTTTAACTGATCAACACTTAAGTGCACATATAGCAATAACATTCATTGGGTGTCGGGCAGATGGGAAAGGGACGGAGGGTTGGGTATATACACACCTAATGGGTGCAGTGAGCACCATCTGGGGGATGGACACGCTTGAATTTCCGACTTGGGTGGGGCGAAGGCAATATATGTAACCTAAACATTTGTACCTCCGGTAATATGCTGAAATTAAAAAAAAAAAAAATGAAAAATAAATAAATAAAAAGGAAAATCTGCCAAGAGAATCTCAATTGAAAAAACAAAAATGTAAAAATAAATTAGCAATGCCCTGGGAGGGATACTATTTCATGCTGATCCATTTGAATAGTATACTGATTTTTAAAATTAAAATTTTAGTTTCAGAATCTTATCTACAAATTAATTCTTATGTAAGGATTCAGCACACAAGCAGGAAATAAATCATTTAAAGCAAGGGTGGGGTACAGTGAGAGTTTGCTTGGTCTTTTCATTAAATCCCAGTATCTTATCATTTTAGAAATATCTTACTAGATTTCATGTAGACAATTGTATTATCCCTGGGCCATTAATTATATGGTCACTGTTGCCTTAGTAAAAGCTTACATCAAGTTGGTATATCAATTTTCTATTGGTTATATTTGCAATGAGCCATTCAATAGCCTGTATATAATTGAATATTAAAGAAGAGTCTGTGAAACCCTTAAATTAGTTAGAAAATATGGCATTCATAGAGATCTTAAACTGATAAATTCTCTGTTGTTTATCTCTACCCTGACCTTTTGATTAATTAAGTGGTCTACTAATTAATATCTCTGACTTCAGTTTCTTCATTCTTTGGAGAAATATTTTAAGCACTATAAAGTTTATCATAAATTTATTGTAACCATTTATTATATAGTTATGATTTAGCAGTCTTACTATAATTATAAAATTATTATGACATTCAGAATAGAAATGAAAATGTAGTAACACTAATGAGTCCAATTAATGTAATGACAATTTATTCATAGATTAATTACTATTCTAATTGCATTCATTATATTAAACTTAAAATTAATATATGCATACTTATGAATATATATAAAATTGTGAAAGTTATGGGCATCAGTGGAAATTAAGCATTCCTATAAAGATTATTAGGTATAAATAAATAAAATATTTTTATGGCCATGTAAGTTAAAGTTTCTTGCAAAGTTTATTAGAGACAACTAAATGAAATAGGTTTATGGCCAGCTCAGTAGAACTGAATAACAATTGAAATTTATCTTGGGGCATCCTAAGGATGAGTATCAACTCTCCTGTAAGAAGTATTGAGTAGCCATAGAGTTCAGTATCATCACACTTGAAATTCTAGCAGAATATGACATCTATGATGTAAGACTATATCTAAGATATTGGATCATCAAAACTAACATATAAATTAAAGGAAATTATGAATGATGGATAAGCTGAGAAGATTTGAGATAAGGAAAGATCAATGCCCTCAAAAATTGAAATGTTCGTAAAAGTAAGCTTTATTAAAAATGTTTAATTAAAACTATACCCAAAGCTTAATACCTCTTTACTCTGGAGGATTATTTGAATTAAGCCCAATGCAAGCCAAAAATTTGTTTGAATTTAAAAATCGTTGGCAGACAGAAGGACACATGCGTACAAATACAAATATACAAATATAAATACTTGTGTGTGTTTGTGGCTGTTTATGATTGTTGATTGAATGCATCTGTGAAACTACCTTGTTTGAATACCAAATTTTATATGCATTGGCAACTTCTTTTAATTAATATCTTAAATTGCATTTCTTAGGCAATGGAAGCTGAGTAAGATATTTGAGTGCAGAAAGTTTTTGGACAGTATCCTTGTGATCAAAATCTGTACAACAAGAAAGAAGGAAGGGCAGAAGGGAAGGGGTGAATGTGGTACAGGCACAATATAGGTCTTCGTACGCCCCAGAGCCAAGGGATATCTTGAGGAGGAATAGCAATTAAATTTTTCCCAAACTGCATCAAGGGAACTGGGTCTTTGTGACAACAAATTAACTAGACATCAGATGAACATGAATAAAAAACTTTTTGAAACAAACAAAAGATAAGCAAATCATCCACCAGCAATCATGCACTGCAGGAAATGCTAAACATTATTAATAGAAAGAAGCTGTGACCAATTGGAAACTGAGATCTGCAAAAGGAGCAAAGAAGGCCACAAAAGATAATATTTAAGTACAAATTATAATTGTTTGAGCTTTTCTTTTCTTAAAATGATAAGTAACTGTTTAATGTAAAAATATTTAAAAGGCATTATGATATTTATAACAGGCAAAAGTAAAATACATAACAATAGCTAATAAATCAATAATGGAAATAAAATGAAATAATTTAAAAAGTACTCAGTTATTACAACTGAAGATAGATAAAGAGAAAATAAAGGATCAAAGTAAACATAAGGCAAATGAAAAACAATCATTTAAGTGATAAACATAAGTCTAAGTATATTTTTAATTTTATTAATTACAATAGATTTATACTCTCCAATTAAAAGGTAAATGATTTTAGGCTGGATAAAAATTCAAGACATAAGTGTGTATCATAGAAAAAAACCTCAGTTAAAAACAAAACACAGAGAGATTAGAAATAAAAGGATGGATAAGCAAACATTATGCAAACATTAACCATAAGAAAGATGGAGTGGCTATGTTAATATCAGGCAAAGCAGACTTCAGGGAAGTTTTCTAGGAATAAAAGGGGCATTTACAATAATCAATTCACAGAAAAAAAAATGTAAAAATCCTAAACACTTTATATTAATTTAAGCAAAATTAGAGATTACAAAAGAGAGAAATAAACTATCTTATAAATATATTGGTTTATTTCAACACTTCTTTCTTCATAATTGACAAGATGACAGAAAATAAGCAAGCTTATAGAAGTTGAACAACACTATCAACCAGCTTGGCATAATTGAAATTTATAGAAACCTACTTTGAACATAAGTAGAATTCACATTTGTTCTAAGCAGTAAAGAATATGTACTAAGATAAGACTTACATTGTAACAAAATATATCTCCATTAATTTAAAGGAATTGCAGTTATACATAGCATGTAGCCTAATCACAATGCAAAGAACTCAAAGATTAGATTTAAAAAATGACAAAGGAAAGCTCTAAATGTCATGAACAGAATAATGCTGAAACAAAACATATCAAAATTTGTACAATGCAACTAAGGCAGGACCTAGAAAGAAATTTATACTTTAAGTACTTACATGGGCAATAAAGAGGCTCAAAAAAAATCAATATTGCAAGCTTTCAACTTAAGAAACCAGAAAAAAAGAATAAATTAAAATTAAAATATATGAAATAGTTGAAACAATAAAGAGAAAAAGAAAAGCAGAAAATAATAAAAAAGAAAACAGTTAAACAATAAAAGATATCAATTAAATCCAAAGTCAGTTCTTCAAAAAAAAAAAATCAATAAGATTAATAAACTCTCCAGAATGTTCAGGGGACAAAAGAGAAAAGCCACAGTTTAGTAATATCAAGTATGAAATAAGGGATATCATTAAATGTCCTCCAGACTTGTAAATGGAAATAGTATGAAAATCCTAATACCAGTAAGTCCTTTAAGCCTATAGAATAGGTAAAATCCTTAAAAGATATTTGCCCATGAAATTGATAAAAAGAAAAAAAGAAAGAAACATAAACTATAAATAGATCTATGAATAATAAAATAATTTCATTTGTAAATACAAGCCCTCCCCCGATGAAAATTCCAAGCCTGGATGTCTTTACTGGTGAATTCTATCAAATGTTTTAGAGAGAAATAATATGAATCATACATTTTTATGTGTTTGTCATTTCCATCTAAGACCTCGTCATAGTTGCCCTTAATGTCCATTTTTCACCAACATTCTGTACATAATTATGTATTTTCCAAAAAGGCAAAAGATTTGTTTATAGCTTTCTTCTTTTCTTTTTGGGTCCTCACTGTAATCACCTTTAAAAATCCTTTTACAGCAATGTCAGCTTTTTCTAACATTAACCTCAAAACTCTTCCAGCCTCCACCTATTACCCAGATCCCAAGCCACTTTCACATTTTCAGATATTTGATAGCAGCAGCACTGTACTTTCTCCTACCAATCCCTGGCTTAGTCAGTTTAGGCTGCTATAACAGAATACCATAAACTGGGAGTTTAAACATAAAACATTTATTTCTCACATTGATATTTTGATGAGATTTGGTATTTTAGAGTTGATGTTGGAATAAATTCAGACTTTGGGGGCTAATAGAATGGAATACATATATTTTGCATATGAGAGGACATAAATTTTCGTAGGCCAGAAGTGGAATGATATAGACTGAATGTTTGTCTTCCAAAAATTTGTATGTTGAAACCTTAGTCTCTCATATGCTGGAATTTGGATGAAGTTTTGGGACATCATAAGGGCAGAACCTCAATGATGGGATTAGTGCCTGTATAATAAGAGACACAAGACAGCTTGTTTCCTCTCTGCTCTCCATTATATTAACACATACCAGGAGAAGATGGCCATCGGCAAAACAGGAAGGATGGCCTCACCAGATACTGGACTATTGGCCCCTTGATCTTGGATTTCCCAGCCTCCAGAAGTGTGATAAACAAAGGTTTTCTAAGCCAGCCAGTCTATGGAAATTTGTTGTAGCAGCCTAAAATGACTAGGACATATGCCTATTTTTTATGATATAGCATGAATCTCTTATCTTTAGAATTTTTAAATATAGACACAATCATTAAGTGACATGCCCTAAAAATTTCTTCAGATAATGTCTTCTGGAACAACCCAATAACATCTGTACAAATTATAAATGCTGCTTTATATAATGAGCATGTAATACTGCTATTGATTACTAAACACACAAAAAGTTATTTTTCCATTTGTAAAATCAAAATAGATATAAACACTTCATCTAATAATTTAGTCGACTTACATAGTGAGTTTGAATCATTTAGAATAAAGACTACTTTTTTCTGTTTTTGTTTTTTAATTTATTTTAAATTTCAGAATATTACAGGGGTACAAATACTTTGGTTACATATATTGCCTTTACACCACTCAAGTCAGAGTTACAAGCGTGCCCATCCACCAACAGTGCATACCGCACACATTAGGTATGAATTTACTCATCCCCTCCTCTGCCCTCCCACCTATCCCACATCTGATGAATGTTACTGCCACATGTTCCTCTCAATAGATGCAGAAAAGGCATTTGGCAAAATACATGTATTTCCATAAAGGTCTGTTCCATATTTTTTATTTGTGTTTATATGTCACTTTAGCCAGATAATTGGCTTAGCTTCAAGCTTTTCTTTGCCTTTGTAGCCAGAATCTAAGATAAATCCTCTCTATGTGCATTAACCAAAACCATTATAAAATGCATTTGGTGAGTTTATAAATTGAATTTTCATAATGGTGCTTTGCTATGTCCTGATAGTAAAAGTTATACCACACCCCCCACACACACACACACAAACATGCACACACACATTCACACACTCTCAACACGTGACCCAGCTTCATTTTGGATGGATATAAAAAATGATGCTCTATTGACACTCAAGGAGTTTCTTCACTTCAACATTTATGAGAGCCTTGAGCACACTAACATTTACTGAAAAACCTCTAAGTTGAAAATGTACTTCACTGCATTTTGCAAACTTACTTGGCTTTGAATCATGTATTCAAGAGCATCATATAGGTCTAAATGTTGATTAGGAAGATCGGGAGTTATGTTGACAAAGAATAAGAGAAGCCTCATAAACAGATATAACTTAGAAGGCTGCATTACATTAATTACTGAACAGAACTTCATCTAACTTGAAATTTCATATAAACCTAAATTGTACATGGCTAAATGGAAATTGAAAGCTGGCAATGAGAGAAATGAAAATTCTAATATTTATAATTACAAACCAGTGACAACTGACACATGATAGTTCCCTAATCCCTGCATTAAATATGATGAGCAATTTAAAATCACTTTGAAATTAAAATATTCTAAAAGATGTCTCCTTAAATGCTTATTTTAGTTTTCACTATATATATGGGCATACACACACAGAAATACACATGCATACACACACACAAACAAGGTTAAATAATTTTTTAAAATAAATTTAGTTAAAGCATTCAAGTATTAAGTGTAAACTACATGTTACTATTATGAAAAATATGTGATCCCTTATCCTCATATAACATATAATCTAGAAAATGACATAAAGCATATGCACGGAACATCTGAGAAACAAGACAATATGTAATTAGTAGCATCAGAGCATAGTTTGCAAAATCAAAAGCATACAGGAGTAACAAATGTGAGAGTAGCAGAGCAGATGCTTGCTTATTATGCATGCATAAATATTTTTGCCTTTCACAAAGAAATAGCCTTGCTCCCATTCTTGATAGAGAAATATGTATGTATTTTAATGTAGAAAATAAATAGTAAAATTTCAATGGTAAATGGAATAGCTTCTGATACAGTTGGGAATGATTGGGACTGTGGCAAACTAGAAAGTTTGGATATTTGGAAATGCAGTCCTAGTGTTTTCAGCTCTTCTAATGTCTCAACATTTGGCAATCAACATTTTAGGATGATGCAATAAATTGGCATAATTATTTTTAACACTCAATGGGTAAAAAATGTATACAAAATTTAGAATAGAAACAGTTTTAAATATCACTTTTTCATTCAATTTATATTTCCCTCTCTTTTGAAGTTGTATACATTATATTTGTATAGAGCTAATGAGATATGCAATGTCAGAAGAGAAGAAAATCCATTCCCTGGTGACCATACAAGAAACATTTCATGGAGAACATGATACTCATGCAGGACCTTAAAGAATGGACAGAACTTCAGGTGGGCAGCTTGAGAGGAAGTTGAAAGAATTATATTAACATGGCGCATGTGACATTTCACAGAAAATACATATAAGCGAAGTTGTGGAAGCAGAAAAATGAAAATACTGTTGTTGATGAGGTTGTATTTGGTCTGAGATTAAGATAATATCCAGTGTCATAATAACTAATAATTTGAAGTTGTTGTGATGTGCTATTCACCAGATCCAATTGTATAGGCATATAATAAGGATTTAAAGTGGGTAGTAGTGCTGATAATTAAAATCAGAAAACTGTGAAATACTTCAGGAAATTAAAAAACAGCTTTTATTCAACTTATTTATACATATGTCTGCTGGTTTACCAAAAGCATTGTGTAAAGAACCCACAGGTCAATGACAATAACCTGAAAAATTAAAATGTTTAATTTTACAAAAGAATTCAACACATCTGAAACCTATGTGCTGCTTTGACTTTTCAGACCATATAACCAAGTATTAAAAACATCATTTTTCCTCTACAAATTATCTTTGTCTCTCCATCTTGAAACTTCAATACACCTTTGGGAAAGTTCTCAGTATTTTCGGGAAAATATATTTTAAGTTTTAAGTTTCTGGTTTAACTCTTTCAATTCAGTGTGTTCTTCTCTAAACTCCTTCTCCCTAGACATAGTATCTAAATTCTTGGGCTAAAGAAATTTAGGTAACCTCCTTTGCCTGTGCGCTACCTGTAAACCACTGTGTGATGGTAAATCACCATTCGCTGTCATCAGCATTCTACTTCATCATCTGGTGTAGACTGATTGCATTAATATCCTCAATTAGCATGCTTCTATTCACATACTTTTTTCCATATACCTGTACAACCCCATCTTATGAGAGTTGAGTTACCAGTACAACAGCAGCATGCTAGGAAGAAATATAGCCTTGGAAATACACATGCACAGTTTTGCTTCTTCCTTGGACCCTGCTACCAAAATAAGAATATACTTACTTGAAGGACGTCAGAGACACAAGGATGAGAACAAAGTCATCCCAAGTGAGATGATAGTAGTCTAGTCCAGCTGGTCTTCAACCAAATATCCAGCTTGAAGGCAGATTCATGAACAATGCTAGCCACGATCAGATAAACATAGTCCAGACAAGCAGAAACTCTAGCCAGCGCATAGATCTGTGAGAAATTGATTCCAATTGCTTTAATCATGAAAATATAAGAGTGGTTTGTTATATGGCAATAGCTAAGTGATGTAGCATCTATTGAGATGTGTGTATATTTCTATTACTTTGGTCATGCATATCATACTGCATTTTTTTGCAGTTTTTTTTTTCTCATTAGGACCATGAATCTTTAGGATTCATTGACTTTCTCTCTTTCAAAAAGTTACCATACCCTTCAAAGCATCACACTACAATCTAGCTAGCTCTTCTTCAGTCACATGCAAGGCCATTAAGAGATTCATGGCCTTAATCCTACTCTTCCACTGAGACACTCCTCATCACAAAATCCCTTCTATATACAACTCCAGGGGAAGTCTGGACCACATCACTATTCCACGCTCTAACTGAGAAATGAACACATGTCCCCTCTACTCTCAGATCTCCATAAATCTCTCAGGCTTTTCTAATTCCATTCACTTCTAATATAGGCCCAAGAAGTTTAGGAATTTCTTAGAGACTGGACGAGGGTACTATATTCTCTTTGACTTTTCTCCGTTAACTTCCTTTACTTAGCTTGGTCACATAGAAAGAATCTCCATACCAATTGTTGGCAGTATAAAGTTTATGTCTCAAATCTTTAAGGTTTTTGCTTTAATATGGCAAAAGCTAACTCTTATAACTTATAAAACCTTTTAGATTTTCTTTCCAAACTATTTTCAGTGACGCTGATGACATTTCTATGCACGGAGACATGGGGGTGACTAGCTGAGTGAAAATTGCTAGAAAGTAGATTTATTTATGATAATTTCTGTCTTGGAACTATTCTTTTCCATAGCAAATGCGCTGTTTTATGTAGATTATACGTTTCTATGTGATTGAACATAGTGCACATAGAAAGGGACGCTGATCGAAAGGATCCACAACTCATCTCTGAAAACTATCACAGTTGTTGCCTTTGCCTTAGCTTTCAAAAGTAATTTTGAAATTCACAAGGTGTGTATCAACTCATTTCTTCCTACTGGCATTTCTGAAGTAACAAACAGGCAATAGGGTATAAACCTGCAATGCTTGGCTCTCTGCTCTGGAGAAGTCTCATGGATTAAAAAGGAGATTTTATTTATTTATTTATTTGTTTATTTATTTATTTTACACAAAGGTTTATTAGAAACTGACATCATTTTCTTAGCACATTCTTCATCTTGGAAAACCAGCCAAAACACAACTAGAAACAAAACAACCAAATCAAAAATATGGTGTAATTTATAAAAACATATATATGATTCTAGTGCCTATTGGGAATGACATGCAAAATAATCCAGGCCACTATTTCAGGAAAACAAACAAACAAACAAAAAAACCCAGATATTTAAAAACAATAAAATAATATGTAAGTTCTAAAGGAGGATTTTTTTTTCTTTAACATATTCTGTTGCTTTCATTTTACATCATCTCCAAAAACATAGCTGTCAAAGTAGCTAGTTGCTAGGGCAGGACTAATTAATTTTAATGACCCAGAAAAGCTGAGACTAACCTTGCTCTTGTGTATGCCAAAGAGAAATCTGCTTTAATTCTTCTTGTGGTTATTTTCTTCCAGCTGAATGTGTTTCCTTTCTTAGTGTGAAGTTTAGAACTACAGACAGGTTACATTTTGTTGAAAGACATCTAGTAACACAGAGGCTTGTCAAACAGTCAGAAAGTAGTAGAGACAAAGAATGCCTTTTCCTTCTCTGGATTAGACATAATTCATCATCACAAACCATCAGAAAGAATTTGCTCACAGAAAGTCAAGGTGGATTCAAACCATTGCATCCTTAACCTCCCTTACATCTACTCTCCCTCCTAGCAATCAAATAAATTATTTGGGACTGTGGGAGACACATGAATTAAAACTTAAGAAAACTACACACTGAGAGAGACCTTAGTTCTCCAACTCTGAAATGTGTTGCACAATAGTTTCAATAGAGTTTTTGAGAGATTATTGATTTCTGATTAAAAATCAAACAAACAAGAATAAGAATTGCCATATAGAATTGAGTTTTACCTTTATACAGGGGCAAGAATTTGTGTGTTGCCTTGTGTCTTGTTTCTCAAAAAATGTCTGATACACACTTAAATGATCAAAATTATTTTAAAGTAAATGAAAAATTAAATTGTCACTTTTACTATAATTTTCTCCTGTTAATAATCATGTTTTCTGAGATACTCAGCTTTAACTATGTTGAAATACTGTAATCAAAGAGAAAGTTAAACTAGAAGTAATTTTTAATACTTGGGGGAAAATTTTAAAAGGAGTAGACTATCTTTATAAATTTAGTAATGTTTAATTCCTTAATAAAGTTATTGTAAAATTACAAAGAAGCTGGTATATTTCATGCAATTTTGCAAATATAAATAACCCAATACTACATATGTACACACATATACATGAGCAAAACACATGAATGCATTAATTGGCATTTTACCAGAGAATATCTCCAATGGGCAATATTATGATATACTGTCCAACTTTATTAGTCATCAGGAATAGTTGAAATTAAAATACATGCCCACCAGAATGGATAAATACAATATATAATTTTAGAAACTATGGTGAAGGATATCAAGAAATGGGAACTTATATACTGCTTTGAGAGTCTACAGTCATTCAGTGTAATTCTATGAATTTGGGAAACTGGCAATACTAGAATGTAATAGAAGGTGATAGACAGACAGAGAGAGACGTGTATAAAACCAATCATCCAGAAATTCCACTTTTTTTACCTAAAGGAAGTGCACATATGTGTTCCTTGAACACACGCATGAATGTTAAAGCAGCACTATTGGTAATAGTCAAAACGTAAGAATTACAGAAGTCCAATCAAGACAAAATTCATAAATAAGTGGTGATGTATTCATGTAAGGAAATATCCTGCAACAATAATAATGAACAAGCTATACCAACATGCCACAGTATAGATGAGTCTCACAGACAAAATATTGAATGAAAGAACTCAGTCACAAAATGTACATGCTCTATTTGGTGACTACTCAATGGAATTGGAATTCAGGTTACCTATTTAGGGAAGTGAACTAGGAGGAGGCACAACAGAGGGTCCAGTAGTAACTGAGAATGTCCAATATCTTATCTGGGTGCTGGTTAAGCAGGCGTTCACTTTGTGTAAATTCATCAAACTATTACTGTTTATTCACTTTTCTGCATATATGTAATATGTCAATAAATAGTTAAAAATACAAGTAGACATCTGGCAACAGGAAAACCACCAAAGTCTGTGTGACAAAGATTTTTCCAGCATCAATATCTTCACACAAAGCATAAATGAGACAATGAATCAAATCATGTCCTGTAATGAGATTTACTCCATTAATGTTATAATTAAACATAAAATTAATTCGGAAGTGCTACAGTTCTGCTCTGTTCTGCATTATCTGTGCATATGGCATGAAATGTCCTGCAATATGGCAATACACATTTAATGTGACAGGAAAACAGGATGCAAACAAATCACCCTGTTTTAATTCCTGCTATACAAAACTTCCCCGTGCCAGTATTCATATCAACTAGTCATTTTATCTTAACTAATCCTAGAGAGTTGACAATAGGTGAATTGTGGAAGGATAAAAATGTGTACTCTGCTTATTTAAGAGCTAGTCATCAGTGTGCTCACTAAATTATACAGTAGTAAGTTGGATAAAGTTGAATTGCTTGTGATAGTCGTGATTTTGTGATTTAATTTGTGTTTTTACAAAATTCATTTTCAATACTAGAGGCTGAGAATTCTTAGCCTGTGGGTTAAATGTGATCATGCACACAAGAACATGCATGTATACACAAAAAGATATACATGTGGGCCTAAGAGGGATGTAGCCTTTAAAATTGAGTTTTTTTCTTAAAAAGTCTTTAAAAAGAGGGTTTCCTTTTTCTACTTCAAAAATCTGTATTTCTGGCTTTTCTAAAAATTCCAGACTCTCAAGCAAACCAGCCTCATATTTTCACATGGCAAAGAGATGTTGGATATGAATGAAGGCTGCAACCTTAAAAGGGAAGGCAATAAATTTCAAATGTTCTCACCACAAAAAATTATAAGTATTTGAGATGATGGAAATATTAATTAGCCTGATTTAATTATTCCACATTGTATTCATATCATCACTTTCTACCCCATAACCATATTAACTATAATTTGCCAATTCACAATTAAGCAAAAAAATTTTAAAAAGAAACATGTGAATTCCAGTGCAAATATTCTTCTTCTGTATTTCTTTATGACCTTAACACCAGTATCCAGTATCAAATGAATTTATCATTGTTATTTTTTTATTCTTAGAGTAGAAACATATTTTTATCACCAAATATTAAAAGAAAAAAATTAAAGTTTCATGTTTTAAGGAAAATAGGTAAGAGCATATTGCTTTGCATCATTTTTATTTCAATGATTTAACATGAAAACAAAAGTGCTGCAAGCCTTTTTACTCAATGATGATCTGTGTGGACCTTGGAGATGACTACATTTATGATTCTTACTCTAAACGAACTTAATATGGTTTTTTTTCTGCAGTGAAGCTCTTCAATACTTTTATGAAGTTATTGTGTACCTCACAAGGGGTGCATATACATTGTTCTGTCTCTGCATTTATCAAGAAAATACATATATCTAGGAGAGTAAAGGCATAGAAAAAGCATCCGCTGTGAAAGAATGAAGAAAGCAGGGCTGCTCTGAACAGCCCAAACACCCAGGAATGAAATACAGAAGCATGCAGAGTCACTTAGTCAACTTTGCAATTTTACCTACATTTGCCTTCATGAAAAAGGAAAGTTTTTTGTTATGTATTATCTGGAAGGAGAGAAAAAGACTGCTGCGTACAAGAAAAGTAAGATAAAAATAAAGTTTCCCATTAATCTATCTGGAAAATATCAGTCCCCTTCTATTCTAGTATTTATTTTGCTAGACACTACAAAAAACATATTTTTGCAAGGGTTTAACTCTGACTCATAGTTATTACCCAAAATAATTGATCCTGCTGTATTAGAAACAGAAATATAAAATCTCTGTCCTTTGGAGTTCTTTATCTTAGGCATTAACGAAAAATAAACTTAGCTCTACAAAGAATGAGAGTTATTGGGCTCTGACTATCTCAATTTTTAACCATTTTAACCAGTTGCTGTTTTGTGATACATGTTACATTCAGCATGGTAACATGATAAAAGTCTAACTTAAAATTGTGTTTTCAGTGGTATTTAATAAGAAACGTAAGCCAAAGGAAAGTGCTTTTTTTTTTTTTGATGGAAAGGTTCAGTTAATGAATGTAATGCAAATGGTTTAAAATATGGTATTCTTTAATAGCTGGTTATGTTCTATTATGCAGTCTTTAAACTTTGCTCAAGGCTACCAAGCAAATAGTGAATACACCCAAGTCTCATTGAGGTCTGTATGCCACCTGCCAATGGTTTTGCTGGTGTTATTTTGGGTTCTTTTGCATCATCTGGGGAAAGAGTGGAATCCACAATGACACTGAAATATAAAGAAGAGTTTTTCCTTCTATGCACCTGTTTGTCTAGATTCCAGCAAGGGATAAAATAGAATTGTTACTGAGGGCAAAGCTTAAATTCAAAATAAATGCTGCTACTTCAACAGAAAGAACAATGAAAAGCTCCTGTTTGGATAAGAATATATACCATTCCAGAGCTCAAAAACAGTAATTTGCTAGCTGCGATTGAAGTGTGGGAAAAATATGAGACTGACATGTATAGTGAATTCAGATTGAAAATTTATCAAAACAAAGTCACACCAGCCCTTCCAAAGGTCTTTATATGCTGATTACTTTTAGAAAGTGGGATCTAAATAAGTGGAAATCCCATCTGGTACCAGTGCTAATTTAGACACATCTGTTGGGTAATATGAGTCTCTGAGCACAAAGCATTTGGTCAATCGATGGGTTAGGGAGAGAAAGCTAACTGAAGATACATCCAGTTTCTGATTATCTTTGGGACTATACCAGTTTATAAAAAATGTATTTATTGAAGATTTTTAAAGACATAATAAGTATAGTGTCAATGGACATATACTATAGTTCATTTCCTCAAATAGTTAAAATATTAGAAAAGCAATATTTAAATATAAGTGATTAGAATCAGAAAATGTGGATTATAGTCTTGACTTTGCATTTAATAATCATTTGGTCTTGGATAAATTACCAAATCATTTTGTTTTCTAATCCATAAGTAATTCCTGATTAAAATAAATGAAATAATTTTAATGAAAATGTTACGACTTGTAAGACTAAGACTACAGAATTTTTAAATTCTCACATTTGTATCAGTTAGTCATTTCTTTGTTCACATGATGCTACCTTTATATCACCAAAACATAAATTGCAAGATATAATTATAAACAAATACACATTTTTCTTCCCCACCATTGCCCCTTTACATTTATTCAATAAGAATGCTCAGTCTCCATACCCCGCTGAAACATCTCAGTCCTTGTTTTTTTTTCCGACTTGGATTATAAAAAATCCTAAGGCGAGTAATTAAAATGTCCAGTCCTTTATAATTTTCTAAGTTTTAAACTTCAATTAAATTTGTAGCTTTTCCCCTCTGCCTGCCCCAGCCTGATCTGTTATAAATGAAGGAGTCACTCAGAGATGGGGATGTAGTCAAAGCCTTTCTTTCTACAACTTACACATCTACTCTTCCTCTTCCAGCTTTTCAACTACACTCCCTGACCTCTTGGTGACTCGACAGTGAAAAAGAAGAAGAGGATAAAGGGACAGAAAGGATCTTGTATGATGGACACTAATGAGAGTTGGCATCAGTAGATGTTCAAAGCTGACATTTTCTCAGGTACCAGTGTGGGTTGAGTCACACTCCTGTTGCTGCGTATGTCTCACTTAAAGTTCCTTTTAAGTGAGTGACTTTAGCTTTCTCTATCTTGTTATTTGAAGCTACATCTTTTTTCATGTGCCTCCTATAATACATTTCCAGCTTCATGTTACTGAGGCCAAATTCCTCCTCCAGCAGTCTTCTCGGATTAGATCTAAAATAATCTAAAACTGCCTTTTTTGGGTATGAGATACACAGCTACTCTCCAGGAAACACACAAACATTCTTTTTCCAACAGACTATGAAATGCAGTAACTTTTCAAATTTTAGCCATTCTTCTACCCCCACAGAATGCTTCAGCTGGACCTTTCTTTCTCTTTGGATTTTTTTCAGCAGTAATTTATAGTCCATTCTAACTGCCCCGCCCCGCCATGTAAGGAACAGATTTTAAACAGTTCTAGTGTTTTCATTAAAGCCTCTTTTAGACGTGGTGTTTACAGAGTTCTCAATCTCAGCATAATTAATATTTTGGACTTGATAAATTTTTGTTGTAGGAAGAGGGGCTTATCCATGTACGGTAGAATGTTTAACAGAACACCTGTAGTCTACCTACTAGAGGTCCAAAGCATGCACCTCTCCCTGAGTCATGATGATCAAAATGTCTGTAATTACTGCCAAGTGTCCCCTTGATGTAAAATGCCTTCAGGAGAACCACCGTATTAAAAGTTAGCTCACCCTATTCACCTGTTTTGGTAAACCTAATGCATAAGTCATGCCAAAGAAAATGTCTTCAAATATTCTCTATATTCTCTATTGATTAGTTCTCTATGTATATAAGATATTTAAGGCTTATTTTTGGACACCTGATTTATGAAAGTCATAGAGGCAAGATTAATATTCAATGCATTTACCAACAAGGAAGGCATGGGTGCCACCAAGCAGAATAATCTGTGAACAACTGCTACTTACGTATTTGCACATTTACACTGAGTATCATCCCTATTAACATGTGGCCTATCTAGCAACTCATATTGGTATCTAGTATTGGTGTCATATTGGTATCTGGTATACTGTTTTAAAGTCTCATCTGAAACCTCCATCTTAATATTAATAATTTATTGCACATGTAAGTTTCCCAGTACTATAGGGAGTATGCTCATTATACTATAAACATTCTATGCATTATATAGAAAAATCTTTTTTTTTTTTTCTGGCTGGGGCAGTGGGTTATGGCTTTATTTTCCCTTCCAATTTGATTATCCTTGCCTTTAATTGAGGATTTTAGACCATTTATATAATATATATAATGTAATGATCAATATGGTTGGTTTGTTATCTGGCATCTTTCTATTTGTTTTATTTTCTTCCCATCTACCCTTTGTTACCCTTTTTTCCTTTTTTATATTAAATAACTTTGTTTAATGACTATTTTGGCTTATCAGCTATACTTCTGTGTGTCACTTATTTAGTGGCTTCCATGAGATTTACAAATATGTCTGACTTATTATAATCTACCTCCAACTAATATTGTACTGTTTCACTATATACATCTATGCACATATATACACATGAACACATCCAGATCATTAGCACTTCTAGAAAATACATCTGTATTTATTTATGTATATTTATCTATCTTGATCTGTCTTTTGTAAATGCATTACATATAAAGGAGCAAAGATAAAAATGGAATAAGACTCTTCATTGTAATTATGCAAGCTATATGGAAAGACATTTTAAAATATTTTTTAAAAAGTCAATGCAGAATTATTTTCCAAGCAAAAATATATTTAAAAATAAAATGTAAGATAACAACATTTTTATAAGATAAATAAAAGCTAAGAGAATTTATTACAATACAAATCAAAGCTAAAAAAATTTTTCAGAGAAACAAAAGCCAAGAAATTTTACCACAAAACATGTCAAAGGAAATAATTTTGAAAGCAATAACATGGCACCAGATGAAAGTTTGCATCAACACAAAAGAATAGAAATCACCAAAAATGGTCAGTTTAAATACAAACCATTTTTCTGAGTCTTAAATTCTTATAAAGATTTTAAAATAAAATTTGATGATTGAAAGCAAAAATAATTAAAAATTTTGTGAGTTATAGTAAGAAGTAAAATTCATGATAATAACAGAAAGACAAATTCAGGGGATTGGAAGTCTACTGTAGTAAGTTTCTTACATTAAGTTGTGGCTTTGTAGTGTGTCAACTGGGTTAGTCTGAAATGCATTTCTCTGAATTCTCTTTCCTACTGTTTCTGGTTAATATGAGTTACAGCTGAATTCTTGTGGGAGATTTGGAGGGTAGAAGTGAAGACTCAACCATTTTGTAGCAAACATATTCTGTTGTTCATCTGTCGCTTCACTCACTTAGAGTAAGGTAGTGTCCAGAACTGAGAACATTCTACCTTCTACTTGATCTTTCTTCAGCTTCTCTGACTTTGGGAAGAGGAGAGTTCACATAACCATATTAACAAGGTGCTTCTGTAGGACACCAGCACAGCTAAGGCCTGAGCAAACAGACCTGTAACTGGTTTCAGTCCATCCATGTGAGCTCCAGCTAAAGTTTATGGAGTTCAGCCTGTCCTTTCTGCTCCCAGTTTATAGCCATCCTTTCTTTATTACTATCTGACCTGTGAATTTCAAGCTCCAACCTCAGTCCTTGAGGCACTGACTTCATTTTACAGAGACTGTGTAACCAGTTTACACAATTGTTTAAGGTCAAATTCCTACATACACACAGAAACACACTATACGTAAGACTTTTTATGCATGCGTACACATATATATTTATATATGATGTGAAGATACGTATGTATACACCTTTGTAAATCTATAAACATACAGGTGTATATATGTGTGTATATATACAAAAATTAAAATTGATTGCACACTACTATTTTTCTTCTTTTATTTAAAAATTTTATTTTGTTTTTCTTTATCTAGATTTCACTTTTCTTACTTCCCATATTGTTACCAATGCTGTGAAGAAAATATTTGCAAGTTCAGCTACACACTTCCTAGCTTTCATTGCTTTCTCTGAAACACTGGCTGGGGATATTTTATTCCAGATTGCTTACTGCCCAGTCAGTAGTTTTGTTACCTTTGGGTCAGTTGCTCACCCAGGTGCAATCAAATGTAAGGTGTGAACAACACTCTATAATAACAGCCTCTTTTTCAATAACAGGCTATATAATACACTAGCAAGTGTGTTATAATGATAGTAAATGACTGTCATGTTTAAACACGACATCAAATGTGTATTAGACTCTCAGATTTTAAGTTCTTGATTACTCATTATATCATGGTATTACCATAAAAATCTATTAATAGTAATTTAGATGATGTAGCTATTATCATCCCTGACATACACTTGAGAATATGTCGGCACAGAGGCAAAGGGATTGTCACAGATCACTTAGGTACTAGGAAGCATAAAACTAGAGCACAATTCTCCTGATGTTCAGTTTAATCTCTTTTATTTTAGACCAGTTTCCATGAAGGTTAAATATTATTTTCCTAATATAAGCCTTTATTTTATGTGAATATATATGCTTTTTAAGGTGATTATTTTTGAAATTATGTTTACTATCTAGTAATGATTAAGAATTCTTCTTTCTGTATATTGGAAATTACCAGTGATGCACTCCAAATAGAAATTGAGATAATTGTTTGGGGCTGAGAGATGAAGCTATTTTCATCTTTTGCTTTTGCAATGTTCTATTTGAGGCTTGCTAGTACATTAAGGTGTACAGCTTTCTGCTTTCTTCTTTGAAACCTAAAATGAAATACATTTCCTTATACAAATTTGATAATTCTTTTTCCATATTATCACTACAGAGAATTTAGTTTACTTGTTTTTGTTTCCAGCAACCTATTGCGTAGAATTATTTTGTTCCCTGATTACATATGACTAGGTTAAAAAAACAGAATTTACTTATAGCTTAATGTTCTTCCTGTTTTCATCACTATGTTCTATTTTTAATCAGCTTTCAATTTTTTTAAAGAAATCAAAGGTTTCTATGAATGATAAAGTGGTGGATATCATAGTAGTCAGACACATGGATGCATTAGTAGTCCATATCTAAGCCTAAAAACCAGTTAAAATTGTTGTATATTATAGTTTTAACCCTAAACATTAGGGTCAAGAAAAACAGACACCTGTAGTGTAACTTACCAAGGAAATTATTTTTGTCAGATTACTTTGCAGATAACTATCTTGAGCTCTATTGTTCAAACCCCAGCTTTATTTTGCCAACTCTTTTTGTTCACTTCGCAATATATAATTCTCTATCAATAAACATTACAAGAATGGAATTTATATTAACCAGTCAGCTGTTACAATATCACTAAATTGGGTTATCCAGAGCATTTACTTGATAATAAAAATCCCATGCATATCCTTCAGTGTGAATTGGGAAAAATGCTTGTGCAATGATTTTTATACTTAATAAAGGGATTCTAAGACATTTTACAAATACTAATCCTTATAATACTTCAACAGATAAGGATTACAAATGATACTTTACTGGGAGAGACTAAAAGATGATACATGGATTTCTTACGTTGTCAGCACATAAAGCTCCTGTTATAAATAGAGTTTCTGGGCTCATAATTTATTAGCCTTATTTTTAAAAAGAGACTAGCGTGCCTCACAGTATATGTTGGCCACAGGAATGTAATTCAGAACTTTCAACAATAGAAGTGCAAAAAGCTTATAATTCCTAACAGAAAAGTAAACAATATGTCAGACAATTATTTTTAGAAAATTTTATCTAAGGATAAGTAAATAAATCAATAACAAAATGTACAGTTTAAAGTGTTCTTTTCATTCTAACTATTTCACTTTTCCATCTTGACAAACTTCTGAGGTACTTCTTCTGTTCATTATATAGGCAGGTAAATCAAGGATTGGAGATGTTAAATAATCTTCTTTATGTTCTCTGGTAGTGAGTCCCATGCCTGAAAGCCAAAGCCAGGTCTTCTCACGTTAGCACTTGTGCTTCTTCACTCTATTGTGCTACCATTTGGGGAAAATTTTTTTTAGGTGCTCAAAACTCTCAAAATTTGCAATTATTTTTGTTAATGTACTGTCATGTTTCTATTAATAGCTTGACATTCAAGGCACACTTATTCCACCCCCAAACTTGTTAGCTTAAGTAAATAAGGATTCATCATACCAAAATTAAAAGGCTAAAATCATTCGTCTAAGTCTTATTCCAGGAAAAAAAAAAAATACAATTTAAAGCAAAAAGATGATGCAGTTACACAGCATTTGTTCATGCTGTTTTGCAAGCTCATTTATTTTAACATAGCACAGGATAGACAGTCAAAAAAACTCTAAGTAACAAAATTTATGTCATAATAACAGTACTAATAGATTAGTATTAATTTTATAACTTTTAAAAGGCCCAATGGTAAAAAAAAAAAAAAAAAAAAATCACAATGCCAAAAACCATTTTCTGGCAGATTAGAAGCTGAGAAGATAGAGTTAAATGTAAAACTGAAAGAATATTCTGTATAAATTATATCTAGCAACTCTGAAATCTCAGAAATCAAATCAACTCTGAATGACCTGAATCCCTGGTCATTCACAGGGTCATTTGAATGACCCTGGACAATCACAGTAGTCCAGGGTAATTCAAATAAGGAATTTATTCACATCAGTGGGATGTATGGCTCTAATTTTATTATAGTGCAACCTAATAATGGAAATCTTAATGATCTGCAGTCCCCAACCCCTGGGCTACAGAGCTGACCGGTACTGACCCATGGCCTTTAGGAATGAGTCGGCACATCAGGTGAGGGTGGGCGAGCGAGTGAAGCTTCATCTGCATTTATAGCCATTTCTCATTGCTCCCATCACTGCCTGAACTCTGCCTCCTGTAAGGTCCAGCAGCGGAGTTAGAGTCTCACAGGAGCATGAACCCTACTACAAACTGCACATGGGAGGGATCTAGGTTGTGTGCTCCTTATGACAGTCTAATACCTAATGATCTGAGGTAGAGTTGAGAAGTGATGAGCAATGGGGAGCAGCTGCAAAAACAGATTATCATTAGCAGAGAGGTTGACAACGTAACAATAATAGAAATAAAGTGCATGATAAATGGAATGCGCTTGAATCATCCCGAAGCCATCCCTCTGCAACTACCCTCGGTCTGTGGAAAAATTGTCTTCCATGAAGCCAGTTGCTGGTGCCACAAAGGTTGGGGACTGCTGTTAATGATGAACCACATTTAAATTAACTGGAAAAAAAAAAAACTATGTTAGCAGTTTTAAACTGACTGTTACGCAAAGTAGCTTATACTCTGAACTGTTTGGATATGCACAGGAGGTTTGTCATGTATAAATGCATAAAATATGTATGTTAGAAATTTAATAAATATTTAATAATTAAATATGTATCTACATTTTCAAACTATACTATTTTAATTTTATACTTATAAAATATTTATTAGCTTTGAATATAAGTGTAAGAATTTGATTCCTTTGTAAAAGCATTTCATTTTGCTTTTTAAATTGATTTGTACATTGAATACATCATTCACTCCTAAAAGGTAAAGATTTCACTAACTCTAATTTTCATTCAGTAACAGACTAGATTAATTAAATTTTCTGATTAACTTAGTTAAAACAGATTTTTTGTTTGTTTTAGCATTGTTGATAACTTAATTCAAAGGCACCGTTTAACACTACTAAGGCTGTTTTGGAAGTTTTCTTGATATGAAAGAATGTACTTTCTTAAAATTATCAGTTATTATGGCCTTTTGCTTCAGCTGGAGAAGTAAAAATGGTAGATTGAAATTGATATCCATACTCCCAAACACCCTCTCTCAAGGCAGTAAAGATGAACAGGAGGTAACAGTCCCTGTGTGCGAGAATCGGAAGCGTAGGATAAAGGAAGCACAATCAATCTGTAATGACAGCAGCTCCTCTAAAGCCCATTGTTATCATGTTGAAATGTGTTGCCAAAATATTCAATTTTTATCAACATAGGCTAGAATTCTGGTGATAGATAAATATGGATAGATGGATGCAAATATATAGATATTTTATGTAAAACATCCCATTTTAAACACACTGTGATTCAAAAACAATGTGAGCTGAACGAAATGTATGTTCTACTAGAATATGATTTAAGACCTGCTATTTTGCAAATTCTGCCCCGAAATGGTTAAAACAACAGAACTATGCCCAGTTAATTTTACTGTAATTTCTCTTTTTTGGTAAGTTATTAAAAATTGTTCTACAACAAGGAAGAAGTTTTGCTGTACAAGTTTAAAGTTATATTTTAAACATGACATATTGTCACACATTTGTGTAGAAAACACAGTGGATATAGCTGCAGTTCTCATGATTCTTTTGGATGCTGTTCTGTTGAAACATTTATTTCATGTTAAGTTCTAAGTAAGTTGAACTTATTCATAACTTATATGCACATTAGTTATATTTTCTTTTTTCACAATTACAGTAGTCACCTCTTATCTATGGGGGATACATTCAAAGACCACCAATGAATGCCGGAAACCATGGATAGTACCAAACACTACACATACTATTCTTTTTTCCTATATATACATACCGATGATAAAGTTTAATTTACACATTAGGGACAGTAGGGGATAAACAACAATAAATAATAAAATAGAAAAATCACAACAATATGCTATAATAAAAGTTACGTGAATGTGTTCTCTCTCAAAATATTTTATTATACTGTGCTATGGGTAAATGGCACCACAGAGAACAAACCTACAGACAAAGGAAGACTACTGTATGTTTTCTCAGTATCAGGATATGAGTATGATGATTTTCCCATAGAGTTTCTTACTGTTTAAATGGAGATTGTCATTGGATTTGTATCATCAGAACTTTTTGGGAATTGCATATGACATTCTCCCACTTATTATTTTATTTATTTGTATTTATTAACCAGATAAGTTAACTAAGTGTGCTCATGGATCACCTTACCACATTGACCTGGACCTGTGGCATTTATTATTCAAGGGCCTCAGTCGCTGTAGTATGGGGCCAACTATAATGTGGATAAAAGAATCTAGACTTCCCTTCTCCTGTTCAAATAAAGAAAATTGAAATACTCATAAGTAGATTGGAGATTTGAGGAACAGCCTACCCTTACCTACACAAGGTGTCCTCTTTGATGTCATACCTTGCCACTCTCCAGGATATATAATATATAGCTAATTTTATCAATAATTCCTTGTTTAGTTAATGAAAATGCATTTGCTGATTTTTTTTGTCTCCTTAATACTCACATTCTTCAAAGCAACCATTAAGAAGAACACTAGAGGTATAGAAATACAGTACTATAGTATGCATCCGTAGAGACAGCAAGAATACATAGTTGGTCTTAGTACCAGAAACCATTAGCAAAAGGAATTCAAGAGCTGACCTACTGCAGCATTTCACTTTCTTTTGCTCTTTCTGCTTTTTTAACTTATATTTAAGATTTTAGCTTAATAATTTTTGTGCCTTGATTTTGTGTAAATTAAGTTTTGCTAAACTTTTTGAAGAAGGCTGTCTTCAGGATAGCTTCTTTAAGTTCACAAACTCCCTCTTCTGCTGTTTTTTCCTGAATTTGATTTCCTGACCCCCACACTTGCTCTTTTCTCTTGATCTTCACCTCTATTGACTCTATCCTGCTCAATTTTTATACCACTCCCTTTGTTTCTCCTCTATGTAATATGGACTTTATCTATGTAGAAAGATCTTTGAGTGAAAGGCTTTGCTAACTGTGGCTTTAATAAACAAAATAAAAACAAAAAAACCCCCACAAAGATCAGCTAGCCTACCTTAAAAAAAAATCAAACCACTCCGTTAAAAAGTGGGCAAAGGAACTGAACAGAAACTTTTCAAAAAAAGTCAGAATAATGGCTAGCAAATATATAAAAAAGTGCTCCACATCTCTAATCATAAGGGAAATGCAAATCAAACCACAGTGAGATATCACTTAACTCTATTGAGAATGGCTTTATCAAAAAGTCCCAAAACAACAAATACTGATGTGGATGTGGACAGATAGGAGAACTCTTACACTGCTGGTGGGACTGTGGAAAATAATTGGAGATATCTCACAGAACTAAAAACAGAAATACTATTTGATACAACAATCCTACTACTGGGCATCTACCCAAAGGAAAAAAAGACATTCTGTAATAAAGACATCTGCACGCGAATGTTTATGGCAGCACAAATCACAATTGCAAAGCTGTGGAAACAACCAAGTGCCCATGAGTGGATCAAAAAATATGATAAATGTATACCATGGAATACTATTCAACCAAAACAAACAATGGTGAACTAGCACCTCTTAAGTTATCCTGGATACAGCTGGAGCCTATCCTTTGAAGTGAAGTATCACAAGAATGTAAAAATAAGCACTACATATACTTGCCATCAAATTGGTACTAACTGATCAACACTTAGGTGCTCACATGGAAGCAACATTCATCAGGTGCCCAGTGGGTGGGAGGGGGGTGGAGGGGATGGGTAAACTCACAAACAGTGGGTGTGGAGCACAATGTATGGGGAATGGGCATGCTTGTGTTACTGGCGTTGGTGAGGCAAAAGCATTATATGTAACCAAAATGTTTGTACCCTCATAATATTCTGAAATTAAAAATAAATAAATAAAAGAGTCAAAATTTAGCAAAAAATAAAAAATTAAAAAATAATCGTAAAATTAAAATAAATCAAGAATCAATTTGTTCAGAACTCATCCTTTTGATGACTAAGGCATTTTATTTTCCTTTTTGTTGGGAAAACGAGCAATACAAATAGAAAAAATCATGGCTACAAATAGGGCAAGCAATTTTACATATTCAGGAGTAATTAGTCATCTGTTAAGTAATGGACAACTGCTAAATTTGAAAAGTACAAACTATAGAAAATCACTACTTTTAAATTCATATCTTTCCTTGCAGTTGAAAAGAAAAAAATTCTGTGGAATTAAAAATGGAAATAATCGAGTTGATGATTTTTTTGTGATTAAATAATTGTAATTAGAGAACTAAAAGTAACAAAAAAAGCCTCTAAGTAAAAACTTTAAAAATGTTTGCTGATTTTGCATTACTTTAAAAAGAGAGAAAGGAAAGAATAAGTTTATTGGCAATTAAATACAAGAATGCCATCTTAATGCTCACTTCTGGTGAAATTTTGGTTTATGTTTTGTGCATAACTACTATAAATTTTCTCTTACTGCTATTTACTGAATGTTTGTGCCCCCCATCCAAATTTATATGTTGAAACATAATCCTCGATGTGATGGTATTTGGAGTTGGAGCCTTTGGAAGGTGATTAGGTCATGGGGATGGAGCCCTTGTGAATGGGATTAGGCCCTTAAAAAGGAGGTTTTATGAAGTTTACTTGTCCCTTCTACCATGTGAAGACATGCACAGCAGAAAGTTGGTCATCTATGAAACAGAAAGTGGGCGCTTCACCAGATACTGAAGCTGCTAGCACCTTGGTCTGAGACTTTCCAGCCTCCAGAATTGTGAGAAATAAATTTCTGTTGGTTATGTTACCCAGGGTTTTTGTTATACAAGCTCTAATGGACTAAAACACTTACCAATTTATACTTAATCTTGCTAGATGAACACTTTCCATTCTCTTTGTAAATCATACTTGCTATACCCCACTGCAAGTAGAACATGTATAGTATGTTGGAACTGAGTTATATTCATTCTAAATTCATTTGAGTTAAATCTTTTATTCTTATATATCTAAGTTCTTACTGCATACGGGATCACCCTACAAGTTAGTATTAATATTTAATAATATATATTAATAAGCATGGGTTATCACGTTAGCAGTCTACCTGGTCATTTTGTGGAGCTCTGGACCACAAGTTTCTCAATTGTTCTGGGACGAAAGGGCTGCCTATGATCATGTTCTTGTACTGGAAATGGCAGAGTGAAAACAGACGACATCCACTGCACAAGCACATTTCAAGACATTGCTTACATCATACCCAGGGCCAAGCACAGCATAGATTGCTTAGAGAAATATACTCCATCCACAGGGAAGAAGAAAGGAGTGAATATTTGCTGAGCAGTTATTGAGTTATCTGTGTTTCCAATTTGCATTAATTGGTTACATAATTTAATAAAATGTTATATAAACAAGGAAGTATAATTGAGGAAAGATAGCTTTTGTTTTCTTGAAAACTAAGGTTAATAAATTGAGCAGAATCCAAGTATTAACTTTGCCCCCCCCAATAAATAAATATGTTGCTGTCAAATCTGATATAGATGAGGTTACTGTAAAATTTTTTGAAAAAATTTTACAGTACTATTTAAAAGATTTTATGATTAAAATTCCTTTGCAAAATTCTTTACATTAAAGAAAAATAAAATCAGAAGCTATTGATTATGTACCAAAGTTGATAAGGCAAAAAGTCTTATATAGAACTTGTGAAGACTCAAAGTCTTCACTATACATCAATAATTGGAAAATAAATGTATTTTAAATGTCAGTGTATTTAAATGTATGATTTAAACGTTATGTTACATTTATGCATTTATTTAATTCTGGTAAAATCACATTGTAAAATTTACCATCTTAATATTTTAAGTGTATAACTTAATGTCACTTTTACAGTTAACATAAAAATTATGGGTGTTGATCAAGATAGACAAGAGGGCTTTTCTATGAATTAAAGAAGGAAGTCTTATTTTTAAAAAATACATATATATAACTTAGTAAAGTTAATATGTTTAGTTAAGTACCAAATCTTCAAAATTCACTTGATCCGTTTGTTGATGGCAAGATATATAAGCTACTATGGCAGTTGAAAGTGAATTGAATTTCCAATGACCTTTGTAGCACTTTGATATCTTTATCACTCTCGTAGCATTAACAGAAGAGGACTCTTTATATGGCTTTTTTTCCCTAGGTCACCTTCAAATAAAGTTGCTGTTTGAAGCACTGAAGCAAATCATGTCCAGGCTCAAAAAGCCCTCATTTAAAACCGCAGCTAATGTCTGGCCTGATATAGATGCTCAGCTGCTCAAAAGTTACTTTGTCTGTATTTTATATGTTCATCTTTGTTTTGAGTCTTATTGAAACTTTAAAAAAATAATTTTCTACATTTTACTTTTAAAGTGTTTTCTCACAGACTAATTTATTTCAAAATTCTTTCTACTAAAAACAGTGCCATGTGGTTGGGGTCAACCATTCAATGAGTGCAGCAACTTCCTGTTCTCAGAAAATAAAAACAGCTTTGTGAATTCTCATCATGCATGGAAGCAACTTTGTTAGAACTGACTCTTTCCAACAAAAGGCTAGCGACCTTTCACATTGTTTCATTCCATTACTTAGCTTTGAGCTGAAAAATAGAATCACTGCATTATTCAAAATATCCTTTTAAGTGAATTAAGCATTATGAACTTTTTCTTTATTTACTTATCTATTTTTTAGATTCTTTAGGGCCTCTCTTTGTTATAAGGTAACCCTATTGTTGATGTCGGTTTCTTTCTCTTAGTCAAATTCTTAATACGACAGTTCAATTTTACAGTCGTATATTTTATTTTTTGTCATTACTAGTTAAATCCTGTGAAGGTTATACTGCCTTTCAGTGCCAAACATTTGGCTAAAGATAAAAGTTACTTCTACAAAAAAATGAATAAATAAAAGAGTTTTTATAGAATCTTAGAATCACAATGTACTTAAATGTCTAACCTAAATGTTTGCTGTCAGATGTTGTCAGAGAAACTTGGTATTTACTAGGGAATCCATACTGATATCCACAAATATATATCCTCTTTATCATTAATTGCTCATCTAAAAATGATAAGATCACTATCTCAGCATAAATTAGTACATAAGTAAAGAGGAATTGGCAATTCATCTGGAGTTTTTCTGGAAAGAAATATGGTATCCCTATGCTCTATAACAAAGCACTGCTATTATTTCCTGCACAATATTTCAAAAGTCATGACCACTAAAGTGCAACAAAACTTAATGGAATTGCATCTGAGTTACTCAGAAAATTTATAAAGAAAGGTGCAATTAAATCAGAATTGTTCATGTTATCTCTGAAATGGCCTGACCATGGGTCCCTCTTCCAATTGATTCTTTATTATAATGTAATACTCTGTCAGATCTATATTCAAATAATTAGTTATTACATAAATTCATATATGTGGTGTCAAATTCCACAATAGAACTATCCCACACGTTGTATGGTAGAAATGCCTGCAGTGTATGAAATAGCTGACTTTTTAGAGGTTTGAATTTTTTGCAAATGCTCTGTAGATTGGTTCAGTCCCAATCTCCTATACTTATTTATGTTTTTTAAAGAGAAAAAGCTTGTGCCAATGTTGTATAGGGGGTATAATAAATATTATAGAGAATGTGTGAGAGAATGGAAAGATTGCTGGCTTGGACATAACCCTGAGCTCTAGATCTGGACTAGAGATTCAGTATTACTCAAATACATTTCTAAACACTTTCAAGGGAAGAAATTACCATATTTGATGTCCTGAGAAATTAACCAAACCCTATATTACAGACTGAAGCAAAAGTGAGAACTGCCTTTAAAAAAAACAACTAGATATATGAATGTGCAGTAATGTCTCTAACTAGAGTGCTCAGCCAGAAGTTCATAAATACTTCGCTTCAGCCACCAAGTCCTCTATATTTTTTAAATAATTTAAGCATTTAGAAAACAAATCTATAGATATTAGTTTTCTGCTTTCTATTTAGACACAGCCCTCCCTTGAGAAAATATGGATCTACTAATTATCACTTGGAGTGGGGGAAACAAATACACATTTCATATTAATAATTCTTGTTCTCGATAAGCACATGTGTTGGATATTATACTAGTTTTATCAAAAAGTAAACCAAATTTCAAATGGTAAAAATACTTCTCCAAACAGTGGAACACATCAGTCTGACTCCAATGACTTGCTATATTCTCATATGTTTTATCCAATGATATTATTAGATATTAATGGTGTCATAAGTTTCATTTAATTGAAACCTAAAATCCTGAATGGGGTGTGTTGTTTTCACATGTATCCGCCGACAAATTACCTCCATTTAGGAGCATTTCAACCTTCAGAAAGTAAAGATTCTCTCTTTTAGTGCCAGGCTTCCTCAGGAAATTGAATCAGACATTTAATTGTGCCATAAATAAAGAATATAGTTGGCAACTTGTGGAAACTCCAGAAATATCTTCAGAAAAGGCTTAGAAGTAGCCATCTGATTTGAATTGTGCTTGACGCTTCCCTTCATTATGATTGAGAAATTATCTATTTTCTTCCTCGAAGATTGATGGGGGAGAAATTAATGGAGATTATAGGGTGATTAAGGCTTTTATCCATGCTCCCCTTTGTCACCATCACTGATGGCAACAAAGTTACCATGTGAATTTAAATAGTGTGTTGGCGGAGGGAGATGATGGATATATAGTAACTTTATAACTTGGATCTACTTCCCTCCTTTCCTTAGAATACTAAAACACTAACATCCCCAAGCCATCTATCTGTATTAATGGAGTTAAATAAAAGGCTTATGTGCAGGAAAACAATAACTCCTCTAAGTTATACCCTATGCCATGTATTTTGTAAAGCCAACTTTCACAGAAGAATTGGATTTTTCAAAAGATTAAAATAATTTTGTACTGTCAAACTTCTGCTTATAGCTTGAATGAAGCAGCTGGTGACAGAAGAAATATTCCCCTGAGAACAACTATGAAAACTAGATGAATAACACAACCAAAGACGAAAACAAAATAAGAAATAATTATTTGAAGGTACAAAAAACAATGAAGGCAGCAAGATTTGAGGGGGAATCAAGGCAGCTTTTTCTTTTTCCGCCTCATAAGTTTATGAACTTACTTCATGGGCAAAAACTCAAAGAGAATGTAGCATACTAAAATTTACAGAAGTTTCACTATATTGGGGAGGTAAAAATTTGAATCAGGGCTTTCATGGAATCACAACCGGAAGGTCCAAGAATTTAGATATAAGTCAACTATGTGAAGTTGCCTGATACTAGGAGCAATTTTCTACCATGCATCTGTGGGAGATAGACCCTAGATGGTCCTCTTGACACTTACAAACTTCTGCTCATGTTCTGTATAATGTCTTCCCTTGATCATGGGTGAGACATGTGTCTTGCTTCTATCCAATACAATTTGACACAGGTGAAAGAATTTTGCAGATGCAATCGAGGTTTCAAATCAATTGATTTTGAGGTAATCAAATGTGTCAGTATACTGGGTGGGGTTCATTTAATCAGGTGAGGGCTTTTTAAAAAAGGAACTGGACTCTATCTGAGGTTAGAGACTCTCTTACTAACTTAATGAAGTCAGTACCCAAGCTGGAGACTCACATATGGAAAGGAACTGCCAAATGCCTCTAGGTGTGTTGGGCATCCTTTAGACCAGAAGGCAGTCTCTAGCTGACAGCCAGAAAAAAGCCTTAGTCATACAGACAAAAGGAAATGAATTCTTCCAGCAACTTGAATGAGTTTGGAAGTGAATTCTTCCCCTCTCAAGCCTCCAGATGAGAACAGTCTGTCCAACACCTTGATGCAGCTTGTGAGACTCTGAGCAGCTAAATCAGCTAACCATGCCCAGATTCCCTACCCAGAGAAATTGTGAAAAAATAAATGAGTTGTTGTAAGTCACTAAGTTTGTGGTAAATTTTTACACAGCAATGTGAAACTGACAAAGCATTTGTCAACACATACGCTGTGTATGCGTGGAGTAAGAATCAGAGAAACCAGGTAATTGTTAAAAGACCAAAACCTTTATTCTCATTGTGTTGGAAAAACAAAAATTAGAATTCTGAGCATACCAACAAGGAGAGGCTACAAAAACTACTCAGACTTGGAGCTAAGGATCTAGAAAGGATATGCCCTAAGGGAATGGGCTTATAATGAATGAATAAGATTCATATGAATTAAGAGGAACTCTGCATACATTATTTTTTGAAAAAAAATTAATTTCTTTCTAGTGTGATATTATTAACACACACACACACACACACACACACCTCTTCTCTCCCTTCAACACAGAGAGACATAGATAGACAAAGAGAGGGAGAAGCAAATAATAGAAACACATTCATATGCATTAAAAGTGAGTTACATATTGGAGTTACAGAATAGGTAACTAAAAATAACTGAAAACTATGTTACAGAAATTACATTAAAAGAAGATAGTATATTACATCTGAGAATTTGAATTTATTTAAAAATATACTATCAAATGGAAATGTTTTAAAACTGCTTAGACACAGCACAAAAGATTGGTGAACTAGAAAATAGGGAGTAGAAAATATCCATATTAAAGCATGAGAGAAAATGGGCTAGAAAATCCACATTAGAGCTTAAAAGTAGCATGAGAAATAGTTTAAAATTGTTAAGAAACATGTATTTGTGACTCAGAAGACAGGGGTTGAGAGAAAACAAATAAACAATATTTGAAGAAATACTGCCTAAAAACAAAATTCAAAAGTGACAAAACACATCAAACTGAAGAATCAAGTTACTTTATAAACCTTAAACACACACACACACACACCAACACACACACACATACCGTAAGACATACTATATACCTAGGCATCATAGCACACCTGTTTAAAACCCAAAGACAAAAGGAAATTTATAAAAGAAGTCAGAGAAAAGAAAATACTTAATCTTTTGTTTCAAGGACTTTAGTAATAGGGACAAAAGATTTTCAAAGAGATAATGGAAGCCAGGGGATAGGAGAATAATATGTTCAAATTGCTGAAAGAAAATATCTGCTATGGAAAACTCCATAACATATTCTTCAAAAATGACTGATATCCTATATTATTATATATTTATATTATATATTCATATATTATCACATATCATATATTATTTCCTATTATCACTACATAATTTACCAACTATGTTATTATTTTCTGCATCCTCTTCCCAGATTGTAGTGGAGGGAAATGTTAACTCTGCTTTGAGGACAGAAATTTATATAGGCTTTTGTTTTCATTACTATATCCCCAGCATTTAGGACATTAGTCTTTGGCAAAGTATCAATAATTTTTTTTTGATAAATGAATGAATCAATTGAAACTCTTTTCCCTCTCCTTTTATCATATTTTTAAATTCGAAGCTACACAAAGGGTATACATTTTGTGAATTTTGTGAGGATTTTTTCTTCCTCCTTGAAGTTTTTATTACAGTGGCTATTAATGTAACCGTCCCAATTTACAAATTAGTTTGATGGTGATAAAGACTGAGTATAGGAACATCTACCCTTTCGAGCCGTGATTCTCAAATGCCTATATTATTTTATTATATATATATAATAAAATAACCTGAGGAAAATATTTAAATTCCTAGGTCAAATATTGGTAATTGTGATCACGATGGCTAAGGTGAGGACAACAAATATGAACAATGAACATACAAACCATATATTCCTAATAATATGGTCAATTGATATGAGAGACACCTATAACAGGATGGCCCATGGTTGCAAAACCATCTCATAGCAAGCAATAAATATCCCTAAATTGTTTGAATCAATAAAAATGTAACACATCCTCAGGGTGCTTTTAAATTTGATGGATTAATATAGTAAAACTACGTTTTCTACTGCATTCACTTATTCTTCATATTATGACTACATTAAAGTTAACCACAATTTCTTTTTTTCCCACAATTTCTAAATTCACTGGCAAATTTTGCTTTGCCTGATGTTCATCTAAAAGTGAAATCTAAGTTCTGCATTCAGCTATAAACTTTGTAATTTCTCCCAAATAGTGGTGTTTTGAGTTGATAATTAAAACACAGTCACTCATTTTTGAAAGAATACCAGTGATTGGTATATTTAATCTAAAGATATTTCTGTCAAGCTGCTTTATCTGCATTAGCACAATTCAGACACTCATCTCATTTTAAGTTGTGGTTCCCAAAGTCCTTTTGCTTTATTTCATAGGCTGGATTCCTCCTTACGTGAAGCAGTAATGATTGTAATGAATCTTCATGGCAAGTCTGCAGACTATTCCCTTGCTGCAACAGACAAATTGACATAAGACATACTCAAAATATATGTGTTTTCCAGGTTTTTCTTTCAAAATTTATTCTGTTTGTACTAAAATTGGAAAAATTCTAGAAAATGTGTAACTAAAAAAGTAATACTGTGTGAAACCAAAAATGTGTGCCAGAGAGTCTTCGATTTCTTTTAAAAATTCCCTATATTCAAATTAATTTTTCACTGTAGTAATCTGGGAGACTGTAGGACTGTCAAAGGTATGACATTTAAAAATCAAAAGGAAATTATCTTTATCTAGTTCCCTAAAGTGCATTAATAATGGCTGTGGACTGACTTTATACTGAAAATGGAAATTAAAATATTATCTACAAAGTAAAGGGAAGAAACAAAACAATTTCTTTTAGCATACACTAAAGACGTGCAAGAAATCATCTCATTCTGATAATGTCCGTCTATTGGTGAAGTGGTATTTAACTTGTAGAAATCGTTGTAATATCCATTTGCCTACGTGTTTAGAGGCACTTAAATGATAAGTTCCAAATGCATTGAGCTAAGTGTTTCTGCCATGTTATAGAAAGACCACACAATGAGGTTGGGATTTGTTTCAATAAGTATCTCTTGAGTACATAATATATGTATATATTACGCTAAATGTTGGTAGTGAAAGAATAGGGAACAGACCACAAAAAAAAAAAAAAGCTAAGATAGAGTGCCTGCAATTACAGTATTTATTAATCTAGGAGAAACAAAAGTAATTTTAAAAAAGCCTTGGTCAAATGGCCCTTATGAAGCATGTATACATAAAAAATTATGATGCAAGCAAGCAATTAATTTTTTCATATTTCTTTTTTCCTTCACTGATTGCTTCAGCATAAGAGTAAAAAAATATCCAACAAGAATAAAAGGTGCATTTTTAGATTTGTGATCCAGATGTAATTCAGATTTGGCTCACATCAACAAAGTTGATAAATTAAGTCAGGAAGAGAATGAAAAGGGTTCAAAATAGAAGTACTATTACAACTCTGTAGAAGAAAAGGGAAAGCTAGAGGCTAAAATATGGATCGCTTCTGTCTCAAGACTTCCTATCTTATCTTTGCTGTCTATATTTTAAGCCATAGATCAAAGGGAAGTCTCTCTAAATATTCCAGTTTACTATGCCTTGGCTAGATCTTTCTGTATTGCTCTATACTAAAATTAATGCAGTCATCACCTCACTAATCTCTAAGTTCCTTGCAGATGCAGACGATATTTTTTCCTCTGTATATATTCCACAGTTTAGTACCTGGAAGCAGTTGGTTTCCCATTAATATTTTTCCAAAAAACCTACTAAGAACAACAGAAAGTACCAGAGACTTATTATTTAAGAATGAGATCAATCCTGGAGAATGTTCCTTGTGCTACTGAGAAGAATGTGTGTTCTGAGGCTGTTTGATGGAATGTTCTGTAAATGTCTATTAGATGCATTTTTTCTAGAGTGTGGTTTAACTCTAATGTTTCTTTGTTGATCTTCTGTGTGGGTGATCTGTCCATTGCTGAAAGTGGGTGTTTAAGTCCCCTACTATCACTGTATTATAATTTATCTCTCCCTTTAAATCTATTAATATTTGCTTTATATATCTAGGTACTCTCATGGTGGGTGCATATATATTTATAATTGTTATAACCTCATGCTATATTGATCCCTTTACCATTATAGAATGGCCTCTTTGTCTCTTTCTACAGTTTTGGGGTTAAAGTCTATTTTATCTGATATAAGCATAGTTACTCCTGCTTTTTTGGTTTTCATTTGCATGGAATATCTTTTTTCATTCCTTCACTTTCAGTTTGTATAGTCTCTTCAATAAATGGTGCTAGGAAAACTGGATATCCATATGCAGAATAATAAAACTATTTCTACTGCTTATAAAATCTACTCAAAATGAATTATAGAGTTAAATATAAGACCCCAAACTCTACAGCTACTAGAAGAAAAACTAGGGGAAATTCCTCACGATATTGATCTTGTTACTGAAAGTTCAGTACTTGTCCCCACAGCTGAATGAAGAATGAGAACAAGTGGTCTGAGGAAAAGGAAAGAGAAGTTTATTAATTTGCTGGCAAATGAGGAGGATGGCAGACTCTCATCTTAAAAGTACATCATCCTCCTTCTAAACAGAAATACAGAGGTTTTAAAGGGAGTTTTCAGCTTTGGGCTATTGCTGTTTATCTGTAGTATCTCTGATGAAGGTAGTCTCATGACATCTGCCCAGACAATTCTGTTGAATCATCTCCTGAGGCACAAAAAACAAAGAACACTCCCTTGCCCCTCTGATTACTGGCCTTGGGAAGGAATGCAGTTTTTAATTCCCCAAAAGAGTGAGGGGTTTTAAAGAGACAGCTCATAAAATATTTTATCCTTTTCAGGCCGTTACCTCTGTTATAATCTCGGCAAGAATATTTTGTTTGACACTGAAACACCACAGGCAACAAATGCAAGAATAGACAGATGGAATTATATCAAACAAAAAGCTTCTGACACCAAAGGAAACAATGTCATATAGAGAATGTAAATCTTAGAGCTTGATTCAATAAGAAAAACAATAAAGATTATAAGTTTTCCAAAGCTATAATGTGTAGGAATTGAAAATAATTGTTCCAAAGGAAACAGTTGTTGTAGTGTAAATCACTCCTCTTGGGCCTGTTGGCACCTCTTATCATTAGTATTAATAGTTTCTATTCTGGAAGGCCTCAGGTGCAAATCAGAGATAACAGTAATCTTTTCTGAGCTTACTTCTTCAGTCCTTTGGATAATGTACTCATGTTCTATTGCTTAGTAGCAATTTACCACACATTTAATTACATAAACCACACATTTTTTAACTCCTAGATTTTTGTGTCAGGGGTTTGTACGTTACTTAGCTATGTCCTTGGCTTAATCAATCTGATGGCCAGATTGCATTCTCCTCTGGAAGTTGAACTGGTAAAAATCCAATGAGGAAGAATTCTAAGATCATTAGGTTGATAGCATTATTTATTTTCTTAAGGCTGTATGACTGATGACCCCAGCTCTTTGCTATCTGTTAACTGGAGGCCACTTTCACTCAAGTCCTGGAGGACTCACGGGTCCTGGAGGCCCCCTTTCTTGCTATTTATATTTCTCCAATATTACTTTTTACATCACATGAAGCCCACAAGAAGATTCATTTCTCTCTGTTTCTTCTTCTCCTTCTCTCTCTCTCTCTCATTGCTACTTTCTCTCAGACAGCTGAAATGGAGTGCTATACAATGTAACATAATGATGAGTGTGACATCCCATTACCTTTGGCATGTAATCTTGGTAAAAAGCAATTTGGAGATTTTGCCTACACTCAGGTGAAGGGAGTTAAACAAAAATGTGGATATGAAGAAGCATCAAATCATTGAGGGTTACCTTGGTGCCTCTAAGATTATAAATACCATTTGCTTGCTTGCTTTGTATTAAATTTATTCCTGCTTGACTCCCTTTGGGGTTTCAGTTTTTCTGGTGCAATCCTGACACTGATGGAATATAGAAAATATCTTGTCTCCAGTGAATATAGTATTCAGAAACCTGTAGGTCATATATAGGCCTACTCACATTTACTTTTTTCCTAGAAAATTCATAAAAGCAGGGTCATCCTTAAACCTATGAGAAAATGGTAAATAAATTCTTATGTTTTGAAAGAAGAATATTAATTAATAGATGCTATTTAGTTGATTTATGCAAGTAAGTGAAAAACTGCACTAAATTAACATAAAACTAATAATCAAATCATAACCTTTTAAAGTCAAAAATAATTCATATTTGCTTATATTTGGACAATCTTTCCCCCAAATACTTTTTGTCAAAAGATTAAAAGAAAGAGATTTTAATTTCAATGAAGTTAGTTTATCAATAGAAAATAGCTAAGGATTTATTGGTTTTCAGATATTATAAGCAAAGGCTTTAACTTTTCTTTCTAACTAAATTTTCCAATAAATCTATAACCAGTAAGACAGATCAAGCATAATTATAGCATGTTGGGGTTGAACATAGTATCAAGCAGAACACAATACTAATTTTGATAGAGAAACAAGTTAAACATGAATATTTGGAATGTTCTTTAGATGGTTAAATTGCTGACTGAAAAATATTTACATGAATGATGATATAAAACACCTAAGAGGGATTTTTTTTTCTAAACCCACATATTAAATATTTAGGATGATTTTGCAATCCTTTTTTTTTTTATTGCCTTACTAAGTTAAGCTTACTCACATCCCCTTATGTGATCTAATGATTTAACACTGACAATGTTCTTTTGTTGGAAAAAATTAAAAATTTGCCTGAGAATTACCAATAGGAATCCTTGTACTGGATTTTCATTCCCCTTATATGCTTTAATTGTCAGCAGAAATATTACTTGACAACTTGGTCATAGACTTGTATTAATGTGGATAGACTGTGCCTTAGCACACACTGGTGGATGTAAATTTTCCTCAAACTAGGAAATCGTAGAATAGTAGTAGTATGAGTGACAAACTATTCTTAGCAAAACATTTAGTGATTATTTGGCCATAAGTTGCAGCAAAGGAAACACAAATTTAAAGAATAGTTTTGCAGTGTTCTTTCTTATAAACGCTTGCAATGAGGGGATTAAAGGATCATCTACTCTTTATGTCTCTTCACAATTTGAGGTTTTTCATTCTTCTGGCAATGATTGATTCTATTATATGTATGTATATAAGGACATTTTATCTTTAAAATAATTAATTTCCTAATTGGAAAAAAAAACAAAGACACGTAACCTGAGATATTATATAGCAAGTCTAAAATCTGCATTGTTAAAAATGTCCTCTTTACACTAGAAATATTAGAACATTATTTTTAAGTTTACTGAAAATTGAAATTAAGTTGAGTTTTTTGAGTAAATTCATTCCTCTATCAGGTTTTACAATCATTTATTTCAGGCATTATAGCTTTTTAAAATGAAAAAAATAAAATTATTTATTTAAAAGCCTATTTATCATACTTTCAAAATAATTTACTGTCATTTATATGAACCCTAAGTTGGTGCAAAAGTAATTGAGGTTTTGGACCCATGAATTTTAAATTATTATAACTAGGCTCAAACACATCTTTATTAATCAAAATAGGAACCATTGCAATCAACTGTTGCAATCTCATTTGCCAATGAGAAGTAAGTTTGTTTATTCCTGTACCGTAAATATCTGTACTTCGGAATTCGAAGAAGACTTGGAAAGCGTTTTCTGCATCCTGCTGGTTGTGGAAGTGTTTTCCCTGCAAAAAGTTATTGAGATGCTTGAAGAAGTGGTAATTGGTTGGTCAGGTGAATATGGCAGATGAGGCAAAACTTCGTAGCCCAATTCATTCACCTCTGGAAGTGTTGGTTGTGAGACGCGCTCAGGCATTATCATGAAGAAGAATTGGGTCCTTTCTTTTGACCAGTGTTGGCTGCAGGCATTGAAGTTTTCAGGGCATCTCTTCAATTTGCTGAGCATACTTCTCAGATGGAATGGTTTCTCCAGGATTCAGAAAGCTTTAGTGGATCAGACCAGCAGCAGACCACCAAAAAGTGACCATGACCTTTTTGACTATGACCCATAGTTAAAAATAAAAGGAGGAAAAAGACAAAACACAAAACAAAACAATAACAACAAAAATGTGCTTCAAAAGATAAAAAGAAAAATTCCAAAGAGGGAATAAATATTTAATTAAATTAGATAAATATCTACTAAATCATTGTGCATTTTTTCAACTAATCAACTGCAGCTCAAGTCGCATAATAATGTATAAATGATATTCACTGTGGGCTAAGGATACACATTAGCATAAGTCTGTCTTCCAAAATTAGTTTATTACCTATGAAGTTTCAATACCATCTTGCTTATCTTTATTTAGTATCACAACTGATCTCATGCTTAAATGACACCCGAAATTGTCAATGAATATAGATAATCTTAGTAGGTTCTTTCAATGCCTACAACAGTTTTTTAAACTACAAAATCATTCTGTGGACTAAAGCTTTATTTTTCAATGTTTTCACTTTTAATTAGAAGTAGTTAGAGAATAAGGGAGTAAGCTGCCCTCAACAGAGTAGATACATCTGTTAAACGGATTATTTTGGGACATCTTTTATTTATTTATTTTTTTGACAGGAAGGCATGGTATGGGGCAGAGGAAAAGACAAGAGAAAATAGCAGTGAGACTTCAGTTGACAGAAATTGAGCAGCTGGGAACTGGTGATATGTGAGTAAATAAAAGATAAATGTTGGAATGTTGCCATATGATAAAGTTTTTCTAAGGCAAATCCTTTTCATTGCAACAATGGATTATGTACTGTAAGACTTGTTTTCTAAACTCATCTGAAAGCTGTATGACTTTGGGAAAGTGCTCAACCCTCTTGCATCTTAGTGTTTTCATTAGCAAAATGATGGCAGTGGACTAGTGGGACTATAAAATATTATTAAATTTTAAAGATTATATAATTTGCATATAGAACTAGTGGGACTCATTAGATGTTAATAGAAATTAACTTCATTCTTTCTTTTTCCCGCTGTAAACCACCCTGTGTGGTATATATTTTTTTCTTCTATCTTGGGGGAAATCTGTATCTATCTTCATTGACTTTTCTAATAATTCTTAAGTAATAAATTTTTAAAAAATTTACTTTAGACTCCCCAAACGATTTTATCCCAATAAGTAAATGTCTAACCATTTAAATTTTTTGTTTTCCAGAATATTAAGGAGTACAAATGTTTAGGTTACATATATTGCCTATGCCCCACCTGAGTCAGAGCTTTAAGAGTGTCCATCCCCCAAAAAGTGTGCACCACACCCATTAGGTGTGAATATACCCATCCCCCCCATCTGCCCAACACCTGGTGAATGTTACTACTATATGTGCACTTAAGTGTTGATCAGTTAATAACAATTTGATGGTGAGAACATGTGGCACTTGTTTTTCCATTCTTGTGATAATTCGCTTAGTAGAATGGGCTCCAGCTCTATCCAGGATAATACAGGAGTGCCCAACCATTTAAGTTTTGCTTTCTTCCTGCTCCTGAGCTTCACCTAAGTACTTCAGGCGAACTGATGCACTAGGAAAAGGGATAGAGGGTAATCGACAGCTTCTTTTCTGTTTTCCTGTCTGGAGTTTTTCCTCTTCCTCAAATATTTAAGACGTGGTAGTCTATTGCTTCTTTCTGGTTATGGGTTAAAGCTGAAAACTTCTCTTTAATAGTACTTTATGTGATATGTGTGCTCTTGGGAGAGCCTCCCGCCATTGCTAGTAATATTTTAGTTAAAAACGGCCATTACCTTAATGTAGCGGAATGCATATCCCACCTAAACACACTTAAAAATCCCCCCGCAATACTTACACGTATAATGTAGCACTCCTAGCATCTTTCTCTTGAGTTTGCTCTCGCGTCTGGCTGTGGTGAGTAAAACTTCAAATAGGTCCATACCTCTTCCTCTCTCCGTCTCTCCCACTCTTTCACTGTAAGCCAGATTCAACATACTCACATGCTCACACATCTTTTTCCCTGCTAACTGCTGGATGACAGACTTCACCGAGCAGTGCTCTCTGTTTACTGTACTGTCAGAGCAACTGGTCGGTCACAGTCTTTCTTGCTTTGGTTTTGTTGAAATGAGTCGGACATCCATTCAATTCAATGTCACCCAAATTCCAAGATACATATATAAAACTCTCTTAGGGGTCCTACTGAAGCCATCTCTCCAGCACTTGAACAGCTGAAAAAACACATTCTGATCTCTCCAGGGGTGGGTGGGACTCCAACACACAGACCCTGCTTTTCAAAAGTTGTCTTCTAATTTCTGGTTCACTTAGCCTTCCCAAGCTCTTTCCCAGGACTGAGGTCATGCGAGGTTTGCAAACCAGTTCTCAGGTGAGCTTTGGCACATTCTGGAGTGATGATATCACACTTCCCTTGGGACTCTGGGAGTTGTTGGTGACAGTTGTCTTGTGATCTCAGCTAATACTAAGACAGCAACACTTTTAACTTATTTTTAAAATTGCACACTATTTATTTCACAGCCAACAATGCGTTCTTTCTAGTAAAATGTGCCAACAGTTGAAGTAGTGTTCATTGTTCCTTCCTAAAACTCTTGTTCAGATATGAATAAGCAGGATGATAAAAGTATTTTTTTAGTAATATATAAATTATTAGAATACCTGATTTTTAAATATCTTCCTTTTGGAGGCTTTTAATGCCTTGTATAATATTAAGGTTCTGAAAATGTTTGCAATAAGGAAAGTGACATAACTAATTCAATTTAATTCGCATTGCTCAAACTATTTTTCATTTTTCCTTTTATTGAACTACTCCTGACACCCTATGGGAAATCTTGTTTTCTAGAGTATTTTGGGGCAAAAACAGCATTTTCCACTCCTGTTGAGCTTTCTATTTAGGAACTACTCTGACAATGCCTTAATTTTTTTTTTCAATGCCTTAATTTTAATATCTAGGCTGACAGTATAGTGGTGGACAATATTTATTTAGGTTTTAACTTTTATTCAGCACATCCAAATAGTATTGTAGGAAAATTAATTCAAGAGAAAATAGCATATCCTAGCTTTAAAGATAATATATTCAAACCTTCCTCACCCATGTTGTAAAGGATTAATGCATTTATCTATTCCTTCAATAAATCATTATCGAGTTCCTACTAGTTGCTGCAAAATAAATAAAATGCTGATTGTGAATTTTAAGTGAAGAGTCTTATAATTAGTATAGAAATACTGTTAGGGTAAGAAAGTATTCAATGCAGTACTATAACACATATGGTGTCCTATAATAATTATCATAAACATTTACTGAGACCTTACTATGAGGCAAATTCAGTGATAAACATATCTCATATGTGTTTCATTGAATAATAATAATTATTATAACAATAGAATGCATGTACTAGTATATCCTCAATTTACAAGTGAAGAAATGACAGTTCAATGAGGACAGGTAACTTTGCCAATGTCACATAATGGGAAAGTTTGGATAAAGAATATGATAGCTACTAACATAAGAAATTTCACAGAAGTCAAGAGACTAAGATTGAGGAGAATAGTCTTTGATTTAAATTTCACAAATGAGTGGGCATGTATGGAATAGGATCAAGGCTTCCCATGCAAAGGATGCAGCGTGAGTGACAGTATAAAGGAGTGAAATGCCATAATGCATTTAAAGAACTGCACATTTTGGTAAGACTGTGCAAAAATTTTATGTAGAAGAAGTAGGGACTGACAAGGCTGTGGAAATAAGCTATAACAAGACAGAATAATCCAGTTTTAAATAAACTTACTTTTCCAAATGGAAAAAATCCTGCAAATTAATGATTATTCTGGGAAAGGTTTAACCTCTCCTTGGGGTATTTTGTGGCATGGTTTGGCTTTTATATAGATTGCAAAATGATTACTCATATTTAGAATGTAGGTGCCAGAGATGTTAAACATTTTACAGTGTCTGCTATTCCTGCCCAAGGAAGAACGTGTCCAAGAACTGCACACATTCCAGTGTTCTCCTATGATATCTATGTCATTGATATATTTGTTTATTTATAAGTCTAGAATCCAACTTTTTAATTACCATCCTTTTAATGTATACATTTTCCCTCAAGAATATCACCTCATTATAAACCAAGAGAAATGACAGAGTATTTTGTTGGAATCTATAATAAGAGGTTTATCATAATTTCAGAAAATCACACCACTAATAGCAATAACTTTTATATTTAATTGCCTATGTAGTATAATCAACTTTAATTGGTGTGTGTAATTTATGCTTTGGGTACAATTCCATGTATAAAGATAACCATTGATCAACTAAGTGCGTCTTCTACTATAAACATATCTAAATGCACATCATTTGATGACAGTTACTCATTTCTTCTTAGGATTATGGTTAGGACTGATTTTGTGCATTATACAGATTTATTTTTATGTTTCATCTGTAACATATAAAACTCTTTCAGCATTTTAACTCAATAAAGTAGTTGTTACAAAATAACTATTAGAAAAAGAGAATATTGAATGTCATTAGGTGTAAAACCACAGGTATGGCGTCAAAATTGACAAAATGAAAAATACCCTATGGAAACCTCAATATCCATTCACCCTTTTTCCCCTACAAAGAGAAATCTAAAAATAATTTTTTCTGGGTGGCAATGTGCCCAATTTAAAATGCTCTGCTTCACAAATTTTCTTGAAATTATGAGAGCATGTAATATAATTTTAGCCAATAAGACGTAAGAACTACTAGGTGAGATTTATGGGTAAAAAATGTATTTTTAAGAGAGGAATACAGTTCAAATGTGTCTTTGCTTTTCACTTTTTCATTTTTCCCATTACTCCTAGCTGCAAAATACACAAAATGCCTAAAGTTATATCAGATACCCAAGACCAGCTACATAATTTGCAGGACCCAGTGCAAATAAAAATGTGGTCTCTTGTTCAAAACACAGGGGGGAAATATGGGATAAATACATTCCTTGAAAATATTTTAAACTTTAAAATTGAAAGTGGGGTGATTGCTATACATGAGTAACAATATAAAGGCAGAAAATAATATTATAAAAAACTGAAAATAATATTTCACCCATAACTTTATATAACATAGTAAATAATGCTTCATTAACGTGATATTTGATTGATTGCACAATGTTTTGGGCTCACTTTTCTGCAAATCCATTCATTATGTCTTCAACATGTATACTTTTAGTAACCTCATTTTTAAACAATATAGTTGAAAGTGATGCCAGTTTCTCATGACAAATGCGAGATCCCAAATGAGTTTTGATAAATTTTAATTTTGAGAAGGATCTTTCTGCTAATGCAATTGGCACTGCAACTCTTAAGTGTACTTTATAGGATGTGAAAAATTTCAGATATGGTTCTGACAAATTATTTTAAAATATATATTTTAGTACATCTAGAGCTGATGACTCTAGTGGAAATTTTTTTTCCCCTTCAAAGAAATTATTTTTATATGAGTCTGAATTTAATTTTAAATGTTAATTTATATAATGACATTTTATTGTTTCCTTTGCTAGTTTCTGTAACTTTTTAGCCAGATCAACTGCTTGGTTTACAAATTGCTCTTTGTCCTCTGTGCCTTGGGCCTGAGCCTCTATATGCTCATGCTGCCACGGAGCACATCGCCTCTGTTCATATACACGCTTTATTTTCTCATGAACTTCACTTACTAGGCACAAGTTCAAAGATAAAATTATTAAGAATTTCAAGAAACTAAACCAAAAACATAGTCTCTTTTGAGAACAGGGCTTCTCGTGACCATAGAAGGGGTTTCCAGCTCGTGAAGTCGACCCTGCAGATACTTTTTTTGTTATAAAAATTGTATGTATTTAAGGTGTACAATGTGATGTTTTGATGTATATATACATTCTGAAATGATTACTGTAGTGAAGCTAATTAATATGTTCACCTCCTCACATAATCACCATTCTGTGTATGTGTGGTGAGAGCACATAAGATCTACTTTCTTAGCAACTTTCAAGTATACAATGCAGTATTATTAACTATAGTCACAGATATTTAAGAGCATAATGCAAGGGGGGGAAGTCACATGCTAATAATAATGGAACAGAAAGAAAGTGGGATCTGAGGTCCTTGAAGTAAAAATGTAGTCACCATGCAACCCTCTACAGCCAAGCTGTGATTTCTAATAGCTAAGAAAGAAAGAAAAAGAAAGAAAGAAAGAAAGAGAGAGAGAGAGAGACAAGGAAGGAAGAAAGGAAAATGATTAAACTACACTTTTGTGTTGTATTTTTTGTGCACCAAATACATTATTAGCAGCCATAGAATTAATTACCCAGATTAATTGCACTAATTAATTAATTATACTAATTAGATTGTATTGTGGCAAGAAGCAGATTTTAAAATACGGAACTGGCAGTTGGGAAGAGATTGGACTGCAGGCACTGTGATGTTATACTTTGATATTAAAATCTCAAGTGCTGATGAGCTTTTTGATGCACATGTAAGCTCTTCAAACACCTCAGACAAATGTTCATACACTGACCAGTGAGCCCCAGACTACATGCTGACGGAGCTGCAGTCTTAAGAGACAAAAACAAGTGAGTCAGAATTGCTTTATTTATTTTATTGATTTCTTCCTAGTGTTCCTTGAAAAAGAAGACAGCATCAGATGAGAAACAGTCACTTTACCAGCAGAGAAGGAAAGGAAAACCACTTTGTTAAACACTCAAGCTGTGGAGGAACACTCAAGCTGTGGCATACAATGTCACTTCAGTGTGACTTCCCATGTTGGCAAACTTTCACGGTTCAAAGAATTTTGCCTCATATGCCAAATAGAAGTTGTTATAAGCAGCTGCGATGAGACTTCCTTTGTAGGAAAAAGATTGTGATCTCAAGCCTCTCTCTAGCACTTCCTAGTTAGATTTCTCTGCATTAAATGGGACATTCCAGCCATAATCAAATAAAAGATAACACCTCTCCAATTAGATGATGTCATTTTTGGATTCTCTCAAGGGAATGTCCATTTACTTAAGGGCTAGTGAGGTATGTAGAGAGGGAGAGTAAAAAAAAAAAAAGACATTTCCAAGACAACATCTTTATCTCTGGTTACTAATCAAAGGAATTGTCTGGAAGTGAAAGAGAAGGACATTTACTATGTTTCTGAAGGAAGTGTATTGCCAAAGAAACTCTGAAAATTGCTAGCAAGTGTTTGTGATGCTTCAATTCCCAGGGTAATCTCTGGGACACTGAACTCAATCCAACAGCAAATGGACTGGAAAAACTGCACTGCCTCTAAGAAAGGTCCATCTCAGATGTGGCTGTGGAGGAAAATACAAGATGAGGCTTGTCCTAGAGGACAGATTCAGGAGTTGCAAAGTAGATGGAAAAAAAAAATTGTCCAAGAAATCAGAACCAATGACAGATTGGCCACCTAAGAATGTGACTCCTCTGGCAGGCATGGAGGCTTGATCGTTCCTGCAGAACAGGATTTGTTGGTTGCTCTGGAACTGAGACCTCCTGTGCATCTCATACTCTCCTTTTTCAGTTAGGAATCTTTGGTGGGTTGTCTTTTTCCTTTTTCACCATTGTTTTTGGGTTTTGTTTTGAGGCAGGGTCTTGCTCTGTTGATTGCCCAGGGTAGAGTGCAATGGCACAATCATAGCTCACTGAAACCTCCAACTCTTGGGTTTAAATGATCCTCTTGCCTCAGCCTCACAAGCTGGGGGACTCCAGGTGCTTGTTACCATGCCTGGCTAATTTTTCTATTTTGTAGAGACAGGGTCTTACTATTGCCCAGGCTGGTCTTAAACTCCTGGCCTCAAAGTATTCTCCTGCCTCAGCCTCTGAAAGTACTAAGATTACAGGCATGAGCCACTGTGCCCAGCCTACATTGTAATTAACATTTTACATGTGTTGGAGAAGTGAGATGATCATGATGATCTACATTGGAATCTCAGGGACATCTCTTTAAAGTGGGTGCAGTAATTTGTGGGAATTCTGGACGTTTTTACCCATGGCAGTGGGGTGGGGAGTGTGTTTATTTCATGGACAGAGTACACATCAGGTTAGTAACCACAGAAGGAGATGATGGCAGGCTTTGTTAATTTAGTAATCAGTATCAATTTAATTTTTTCCCGGTAATAAAATTCAACATTCCAGACTGGCTTACGACTAGAAGAGGTCATGAGACACAGTTCTGGTCAATGAGAAATAAGGAGCAGCTTCTGGTTGGGATTCCAAAATAAAATTAAGGAATTGGTCTTGTTGACTTGCTCCCATTACCTCCCCCCACCCATTCCCTCCCGCTTTTTTTTCACCTTCAGCCTTCTCCTATGTGAAGTACCGGCTTGATGGCTATAGTGCCTGCACATTTCATGTAAGCTTGAGGGAAAATCCTACACACTAAGGGTGGCAGAGTGTAAAGCTGGAGGAGCCTGGATCTCTGATGGGATTGTGAGAATTTCTCTTCTGCACTGGGCTATGCAACTCTAAGACATGAGAAAAATAAGCCACTTACTTGAATTGAGCCAGTACTTGTTGGGTTTGAAGATTTTCACAGCCAAATCCTTCTATTTTAAACAATATACTAAGCAATCAGCTAGGGCCAGAAAATTCTCTGGTGAACATAAGCTTCATGCTTTCATTCAAATTTTGTTTATGGAGTATCCACCTTTTGCCAAATACTGCACTAGCAACTGAAACTGGAGCCGTGAAGGAGATTGATATTCTGCCTTCAAGGAACGTTCAGACTGAGAATAAGGATCCATGCATAAATGCAATTCAAAGCAGTCTGGTAAAAGTTTTAATTTGAAAAGATATTATATTGAAGAAAGAGGATGTTTTTATGTCCCTTTTATAGATCTAGTTAAATAGAAAAAAATTGTTTAATATGCAGTCAGGGAATTGGACAAAGTTCAGACTCTGATGAACCTATATGCTATAACAAAATGTTTAGCGAATTTGCCCTGATACTGCTGAAATAATTTTTGTTTAATTTTCCCCAAATATCTGTTAACTGCTAAATATTATATGCTAAATATTATATGTGAAATAAATGTCCCTGCCATGGCACTTGCCATCTCTTAATTTATAAATTCTGTTTTTTAAATTATTGCATATTTTTACATTTCACATAAGATTCTTCTTTAACTGTTTTTTATTTGCTTGTTTTGTTTGTTTATTTATTTATTTAAATACCAGATTTTCTTTATGGATTAATTCTTAGGGATGTTAGATTTGTTCTCCAAAATCTGACAAAACAAGCCAGTTTCATTTTGTGATACAGATGTTCTTCTACAGATTTATGTGTGAGTCACATCCCCACCTTTAGCATATTGAAGATGCTTTAAGTACAGTAGGAGACTTTACTACTGAAGGAAAGCTATATTGTAGTACTTTGATAAATTAATAGACAGCTAACATTTATAAAGATATTGTTATTTAATAGCTAAGTGATTTTACAAGTTCTCTTATTAGCATATTGAAGGGAAAATCAATTTAACATAATTATAAAAATTAAACTTAAAAATAATATGCTAGTATAAGACAGATGGGATATAGATAGATACTTGAAAACATGCTCTATAATTAAGGGGACTATGTCTAAGAACACGAGTCTTTATGAAGCGCTGAAGAAGCGCTTACTTATTACTTTCAAGTGTCAGAAATCTTCATGTGACTGATCTGGGAAAGGCATTTTTTAATTAAACAAGATTGAGTATAAGTATTTAAAACAGCACTTTCAATGTGCTTACTAATGTTTCTAAAATTGTTACTATTATCACTGAGCATAAATCAAATAGTTAAGAATAAAATCTGTGAATTTTTACAGGAAAGCATGACTAAATGATATAAACTATGAAATACCTATAAAGTTCTTTTTAGGATATAAACCATTCTGTCTGATCTGGAAAAAACGACAATATCTCACATCAACTGACAAAGACTTGGTGAATAATTTAATCAATATGGTTTTTGGTTTCTTATTGGTTATTTTCAATTTTTTAAATATCCATATAGTTAAAATAATTGCTCATGAGAATCTCTTCCTTAAATCCTTGGCAAGTTGCTAAATGGTGTCATGAGCTATGCTTTCCAGTTATTGTGGTTCAATTGCAGGAAAGCAAGGTCCACATTTATTGGCTTCCTTTCCCTCTAAAGTAAGTAGTTTGTGTTTGCACTGTGTTCCCCAGTTGTCCACAGGGTATAAGGCAATGTGTCAGAGTGTCCAAAAATTAATGTAACTATCGAATCCTTTCTCAGGACAGAGACTCAAGAATTGTCCATAGTGTAGGTTCCCTGTGTGGCAGTTTATAAGGGTGAAAAACATTACAGCACATCATGGAGTAAGAAAAACTTACCTGAGAAGAATTTTATTCACGCTTTAATGGTACTCTCAAATAATCGGCATGGATGAGAGAGAGAACAGCAGGCACTTGCTTATCTGAAAACAGACTACAGCTTAACTGTAATCCAGTAAGATGACTTTGGTTGTGTTGGACATGTGCTGTTTTATTTTGCTGAATTGGGGTTAAATTTTGAATCCAGAACTGAATTGCTCTGGATAAAGTGATGCTATTCTGACTCTGGGTGCTACTAACAGTAGGTTTCTCTTTATACTCTTTTTCTCAAAATAATTCAGCTTCTCTTCTAATAGATACTAAACATAGTTTAAATTAAATATCTTTTGGAAGTTTAAAATTATTAGTCTGCCTTCAGTGATATGTTTTGTTTCCATCTGAACTTTTACAATGCAGTGATCTAGCCCAGTCTTGGATTCTTGATATACTGATAGTGCTCTATGCAAAATATCAACGGTTTTGACTTGCAGGAGGAGTATAAAATTTCAGTGAAGAAGAAATTTGCAAAGCAGTGATAAGCCCCTTTCCTACTTCATTATTTTATAATTGCTTTTATACTAAACTAATTCACAGAATCTTGACATGCTGTAGGGAAAATCTGTTGGAAAAAAATAAAGATTAAAAATAGTAACTTCATACACAGAGAATTTATTGCCCAATTAGAGCCACAGTCTCTCCATATATATTCATCTTTAAAACTTTACTCATGAGTATGCAGTACATGATAGAATATTAAGGATGTCAGTGCTTTGTAACTATTGAAGTGTTTGCTAAATCCTATAAACATTCCCTCCAAAAAAAGTATTTCCTCAGTCATATGTGGAATCCTGGAGTGAAGAAAATTGAAATCTTCTTCGAGGGATAATAAAGGATGCATTTAAATACATATTGTTTTATACTGATGTGGTCACTGCTTCCAGTTACAACTTCAATCTAAACAGGTTTTTTAAATTATTTGGCTTGCCTGGTATCAGTTAACTGGGCTTTGCTGATGATAATTGAGACCATCTGCATCCATATAACGTAAACATTAGCATTAAAAGGAGGCTGCCTTTATCAACATAACCTATTTTATCAAAGAAATTTTTCTTAAGAATATGTGACTTTAACCAACAAATAACTTCACTTTTTGCCTCATGAAATTTCTGAAATCACTTTATTTGAATAATAGCTTGCTCACATGAGCAAACAGTTTGCTTATCATTTATTTATTTTTGTTGTTGCTGTGATTGCCTTTGGGGTCTTCTTCATAAATTCTTTGCCTAGGCCAATGTCTAAATGAGTTTTTCCAACATTTTCTCCTAGAATTCTTATAGTTTCATGCCTTAGGTTTAAGTCTGTTATCCAGTGTGAGTTGATTTTAGTGAGAGGTGAGCGGTGCGGATCCTGTTTCAGTCTTCTACGTGTGGCTATCTAGTTTTCCCAGCACCATTTATCAAATAAGGATTCTTTCCCCCAGTGTATGTTTTGGTCTGCTTTGTCAAAGATTGGATGGCTATATGAGGATGGTTCTCAGTTCTGTTCCATTGGTCTATGTCTCTGTTCTTGTGCCAGTACCATGCTGTTTTAGTTTGAAAACTTCTGTGTATCTAAGGACATTATCAAGAGAGTGAACAAACAACTTCATTTATAAAAGATAAAAGGACTTGAAATAGATATAAATATGCTCAACATCATTAATCATTACAGAAATGGAAATAAAAACCGTTTAAACATTACTTCACACTTATTAGAAGAGCTATATTAAAATCAAACAAACAAAATAATAGAAAATAGCAAGAGTTAGCAAAAATTTGTAGAAATTCAAACCTTCATAGATTGTTAGTTAGAATGTTAAATTGTTCAGCTATGGTGGAAAATAGCTTAGAAATTCTTAAAAACTTAAATATAGAATTGCCACATGACCCAGTAATTCTATTCCTGGGCATATACTTTACCTAAAGTAATTGAAAACAAGGACTCAAACAGATATTTGAATACCAGTTTTCATTGACTGTTTTCAATAGCCAAAAAGGAAAAGGAATCCAAGTGTCCATCAATAGATGGATGAGTAAACAAAATGTGGTAGATATTCACAAGGGCATATTGTTCTGCCATAAAAAGGAATTAAGTCTTGATATATGCTTACAGTATGGATGAAACTTGATAATACCATTGTGCTAATTGAAACCCAGCACAAAAGAATAAAAAGACAAATATTGTATGATGTAGCTTATGTGAAATATCTAGAACAGTCAAATTCAGAAATAGATTGAAGTTTACCAGTGGCTTGTGAAAAAGGAGAATGAGGAATTATTACAAGTTGACTTCAGAGTTTCTGTTTAGTGTAATCAAAAATTTTTGGAAACTAGTAGTTGTAATGATTACACAACATTGTAAATATAACCAATGCCACTAATTGTATATTTAAAAATTGTCCAAATAGGAAATTTTATGTTATATATGTTTTACCACTATAAAAACAAAAACTTTTAAACAAAAATTGTTGGTGGAGTTAAAGAGAAACATTTTATACTGATAAAAAGGTCAGTCCACCAGAAGAAAACAAATAGACTTAAGTAAAACATTCTATTATACAGACCCAGGTCCCCCAAAATGTCTCTAGACATTTATGTACAATGTTCAACTAATTTGGCCACTCAATAAAGTTTCAAAGCAAAGGGACAATAAAGTATTTATTTTCAAATCACTTTTCCTCAAGGTAAGTCTTTTAGACAAAGCGATCAGATGCTGTGAATGACACGTACTATGTCAAATGACTGCTGTTGTTAACAGTGAAGTGCTTTAATGAATACAGTGCAAGGTATGTTTACTTCTCATTAATATGTACCTGGAAGGCAAGTGGCTGTTCTGAATTATCTTCCCCTTACAGCTATGGTACATGGATAAAAGGAGAGTAGTGCTCAGAGTTGGTGATGCATCACTGGCAGCACTGGGGACAAAATATCAGAGAAAGGGCCCTGAGGCTGTCATCTGGGATAGTCTCAGACACTGGGCAGGTGCAAACTTAAAACTAAAGCATGTGGCTATGAAGGGTATGTGCCACCCTGTTATCCAAACACTTGGTATTTTTGGAGTTTGTTCGTTTTTATCAGAAATACAAAGCCTGAATAGATAATCAGCAGTA